>JAIZAY010000894.1:0-26332 GCA_029531755.1 Holothuria leucospilota
TATTACTGTAGCTAGAATTTCACTCTGGCAAATCAGGGATGGATCTAAGGGTTTTTCGAGAGTGGTCCAACCTGAAAAGGGCACATGCCCCAAATATTTTACTTCACATATGACACCCATAACATAGTTTAGCCCATATTGACAAAGAATGAGTACACAAGAATCATCTAAAAGTGAGAGAACCATGTTTTCCACTCACTTCTTTTGTGAAAGATGAACAGCCCTTTATCTTACTTCAAAACACAGTGACAAGTACCGCACTTCCAGGGCCGAAGCCTAGACAAAACCTATAGGTGTGCAGTACAGTCTCATACCTAAGTTAGTTGTAAATCGGGCAGATCCTTCCTTTGTCACCCCATGCAGGGTTGCCCCAATTGGTAAGGTTCTATAAAGGGAAGGGTGACATTTACAGTGTGTAATGTGGCTTAAACTGCAAAAGGTGCTCTCTTTAGCAAGCTTTTAAACTTGTTAAATCTTTAGAATACTCCAGAAATTTTTCTTTTTTCTGGCTGGGTGTAGGAGATGTGGGTGTCATCTAAGGGGAGGGGTGATAGAGGAAACTATCCATGGCTCTTTTTGAAAAAACATGTTTTGCTTGCTTATTTTGTAACGGTTGATTATAGATTGCAAAATGCAACATTACGTTTTGGGAAGAGCTTTGAATCTTTCATGATAGATATAGAAATTCAACTATGAAAAACTAAGAAAATGTATTTGCTAAAGACAATGCTACTGTATGAGCTTTACAAGAACGTCTTCTCAAATTTTCATTAAAAGAGAACTGTGAAACTATAAAGAATTAGACTAAGGCAGAGGCAGATCCAGGAATTTTCTATATAAAGTGGTGGTTCTTAAATTAGGACCAAAGCCGACCTCAGGCTTACCATGGTTGGGGCTGTCATCTGACAGTTTTGCAAGACAGTGCATGCTGAAACAAAATTTGGCATTACAGTTTCTCACATACTACGCCTGGGTCACCAGCATGGGAGAAAAACCTAGCATCTCAAAGCTCAAGGATGCACAAGATCACACTCTAAAACATGAATTTACAGCTACACTTCTGCATACAGCAAGTGTCTTTGTGGCACCAGGATTTGCCTACAAGCAGGGGCGGCGCCAGGGTTTTTCGATAGGGGGGGCAAAGCATGCTGGGTCGGACCCAGCTTTATTGTTTTGGGGGTGCAGGCATTGAAGACTAACCCCCTCCCCCCGTGTCCGAACCTGCATTTTTGGCGTTTTCATTTTCTTGGACTTTATTTTTCTCTCTCAAAAAAACTTTTTTTCTAAATAAATACGAACTGTGAGAAGGATTTGTTGCCTGTCAGTGAAAATGGGCCCCTCGCTGAATGAGACGCTTCAACTATGCAGCAGGCGCGGCGAAACGAAAAAATATTGGGGGGGGGGCTGAGTGCAGCAAGAATATCTAAGCGGAGCGCCACCATCAGTTGGCGCGGAGCGTACGAGAAAATTTTTGCTTCACAAACCCTCCAGATGGCCGAAAACGGCACTTCCCGAGTGTTCTAAACTGTATGTATTCATCCTTTAAATATGGATCTTATGTCTGCAATTTCTTAATTAATGAGAAAAAAATTAATCCTCATCATGTGATTTTTTTCTTGCTTATAGAAAAGCCGAATCACTGAGAAAGGGTTATACGCAAAATTGAATTTTGTAAAAGGGAGAGGAATCATAACTCTTATGAGATAACATTAAATTTTTATCTATAGTTTTTCGAGTTTTTGAACCAATGATGTAACCAAATTTGCAAGCTAAAGTCAACTTTACGCAAACAGGAGTGACACCATTTCCTCACATTAATAGACTGATTTATGTATATCATTAAATTTAAATCTGATTTGGTGTCCTTCATAATCGTATGGTATCATTACGTAATATGCATAGGAGATATTGAAATTTTGCAAATTGCACCCTTAAGGGTCTGTAAGTCAAAACGATTGAAAGGCACAGAAAAGGGAGAACTGCTCATCAATGTGAGAATGTGAAATCACTCCAGCTTGCTTTGAGTTCACTTTGCTTTGAAAATACAATTAAATCAACTTTTTATATTGAAAGAAACGCGCATAGAAAATGCATTTTTTTTTTGGTCTACAAAGAACTGCCAAATTTTAGCTAAATTTAAAGTGTACGTAAAGGCTAAAAATTCAAAAACATATGTTACAAAGCTTGAAAAATGAATCCAAATGGTCTAACTGCCACCTTTACAGGAATTCCTGAACTGAGATATATAAAATGTTGGTGCTTATTCAATTCAAAATGGTAGATGGCACAATAATTTGTAATGTCATTCTTGTACTACTCAAATTACATTCTTTGTTTCTTTATTTTTTCGAAAGCCTCTGCACCTTGTGCCAAAATGTGATCACTTTCTCACTGTTTTAGGATGACTTGACTATACAAAACCTCTCCGTACAACAGTAATTTTTGCAAGGTTATATAAACATTTCAATTTCAAAAGGAAACAAAAGCAAGTAATGTGAGTTTTACAAGAAGATCATCACAAATTACTGCGCAATCGACTATTTCAAATAAAGTGAATAAATTTGAAGTTTTCCTATATCAGCAACAGGGTGAGCTATGTAAATGAGAGTTGGATGAGTGAAAATCGTTCCCAACGTCTAAAATAAATATTCTTATAATTCTACACTTTAGGTCCACTTTAAACTCCTAAAATGAAACGTGCATGTATGGGATAAGAGACAAAACTGATTGAAATTTATTTTACTGCAGTATTATTTATGTAAAATTTGGACTTAAACCTTAAGAATGGATTCACAGGCAGAGGTATAAATAATTGGTTGGGATGGCGTCACCAGGAATGGAGAGGGAGGAGGGAGGGAGATACCGTACCATAACACACGTCACACCTCACCGGATTGCAATAACGGAGAGGAAACGAAGACCCAAAATGGCACTCCGTTGATGTACATTAGTATCCGTTTAGTCTCCTGTTCTCCTCTGCTGGCTTGTTTCATGACCGGGAACTTCCGGTATGAACGGCGAGAGATTTTGAACATGCACAAAACTTGGACCGGACGTCGACCGAAAAAGGTCCCCCTTACGTATTCGTTACTTATCCGTTAAGCTTCCGTTTTATCATTTTCTTGTGCGTTTCTCATACTGGACTTCTCTGTTAGTATCCGTTCGTCTCCGGTGATTGCTATTTGTTCACCGGATCATTACCGGACAACAAACGGATTAAACGTAGAAGTACAGTACCTGTCTGTACCGAATGTTCGACGGACACTAACACATAAGTAACGGAAGCGTAAAGGAATAGAACTGACAATGGAAGGATAGGTAACGTACGTTTAACTGAAGAAACGAAATAAGACAGGCAAAGAAACGTATAGGGGACCTACATAGACCGAAGATGCAGCGTACTTGCATCATGTCCCCTCCTCATAATATAGCTTAACAAACGTTTTTGCCGTTTTTTCTTGAATTTTTGGGGTGCGACTGCATCCTCCCCACTGCATCCGCCCCAGGCATGAGATGAGTGATCACGGTTCTGAGGGAGGGGTTAAGGGGAGGGGGTGTGAAAGATTTTTCGACTACCGGGAAGCCTTAGACGCAATCTGGTACAACATTTTGCATCTTTTGAAGTCATATTTTTTCTCGAGAAATCTAGTTTCTAGGTAAGTAGTCCAACGTTCTTTACTTTTGGCCGACTACAGTTTTCTAATTTTGTTGCACTTATTGTCGATGATTACATAACAAACGGGCAAGGGCGGCGATTTGTGTTGGCTACTGGGGGAGGGGCGCAGAATGGAAGTTGCCATCAAAGCGGAGCGCCATCATAGTTTGGTGCGAAGCGTACAAGAGAATTTTCACCCTACAGACCCCCCAGACTGCATGAAATGGCACTTTTCGGGGTCTTGGAGGCAGTTTTGAACCGTACGATACTTGATACGTGACGACTGACAGGCATGAGCGTGTGAACGGCGTTTGGTTGCGTTGGTATAGAAGCGGAGCGCCGCTAACGGATGGCACGGAGCGTACCGTTTAAAATGTTGCCAAAATGGCTTCTATATCGCAATTAAATGGTCCTTCTCAGACCTTTCAAATTGCACTGAAGCCATCATGATATGTGGCATGATTTCTAGTGGCTGGCTGCGCCGATAAAATTTTTGCCAAAACAGCTCCCAGATCGCAAGAAATGGCCCTTCCCAGATCTTTCAAATTGCACTGAAGACATCTAGATATGTTACACGCCTTATATATATTTTCCCACTTTCACGAAACTGTTACTCTTCCTCTGGTATAACCTTCCCTGCATACCAATTTAACCATTTTGTGATTGTTGTGACATGATTGAACAATGTACACGGAAGTGAAAATCCTACCCCCCCTCCCCTGGTTGGATACGATACTGCACTACAGACATGTCACTGCATGTGTAGGGCAAGTGTACAACTAGAGCTGGTAGGTCCATGCGTACTGGATTTACACACTAACATATGATGTAGGCCTACTCCATGAGCCACGGTCGTGAAGGTAGCCATGGAATTCGTAATAAATACCACATTCGCGCGTAGTCCGAGAATTTACAGAATATTGATAAATACGTCGGTCAAATACGGATTTGAATTAGCTTTTAATCACTCAAATCAGCCAGTTTAGTGTTGAATACTATGTTTTGCTTGTTTTCAAATAGACAGCAATTTTCACAGAATCTCACCAGGGGATATACTGTATTTTGCCCCCCCCCCCCTACTGTTTACGCTACTAGGTATTAACCCTTAAACGCCAAAAAAAAAAAAAAACTCAGAGAGAAATTCAATCATGGGTCTTCTGGGATGTAGAAGAGGCCTAAGTGTAAGCTCTGAGGTGGATGAAGATAGGCTGTATAGCAAATGATGAATGCGTTTATACTCGAACATTCCAAATATTTGCACGAAGGACTACTGCAGTATGGGGCGGATGTACAATGAGTTAAACAGAGAAGACAACGCGCGAGAAGCGCTCAAAATCTTCGAGGATTTACACCGAAAATGTCCTATATGCGACGGATAATGTATCACAATACTTTATTCCATGATACTGTTACACCTCACCCGACCCCCTACAAAAATAATGTTTCTTAAAACGTTATTTAGACGATTTTATTTTTTAGGTCAAAAACCATAGGGGGGGCAAATGCCTGCCCTGCCCCCCTGTGGTGCCGTCCCTGCCTAGAAGGGACACCTCACCAACAGGAGCCAGCAATACAAGTGCAGGAGTGTGTGAAGGACTGGTATCATGGTGCAATGGGTATGGCAACAGGGAGCAGGGTGAGGAGGAAAGGGATTTACAAGGGGTCAGGCATACAAGGAAAGGAACTTTGATAGACCACTAAACTTCATCTCAGATAGTATATACTGTACTTTGAGCAATATACTGTGTTAACTTACTTGGTGTACCAATCTAGTTTAGTGCTGATTTAGTATTTTGCAAGAAAATTATTTGCAGAGTTGCACAGCAAAAGAGCAGACTAACATTGTAGGGATGCATAGAAGAATCTAAGCTGTTTGAGAGCCAAAATAGATCAATTAAAATGTCAGGACATCTGACCTCCAATCCAACCAGGATACCAAACATTGCCTCACATCTGCCCATCTGTCCTGTGAATTGATTTCTGACAAAACAATTAGCACATATGACAGTAAGCAAGGAGAGTTACCTGTGATTTGGTATCAAATCTATGGGGAAGGATGTAACAAGTTCTTAACAGACTTGTATGTGATATGGACTGGAGAGCCTTGCATCATACATCCATCCTTCACAGTCTTAGAAAGCACTTTTTTCACTGACTTGCTTCCGATACATGCAATTTATAAAAACATGTTAATGTGCACTGTTTAGAAAATTACCTCAGCTACTGGTCTTACACCATGAACTCAATCTGAACACTCTCTTTTGATCTCAAATGTCCCTGGGTTGGTCAATACTCCTCTTCCTTTACTTCTCATGTTTCCATCCATACCGAAGAGTCATTCTTCGTTACAATTAAACCCCAGAAGTATCAATAACGACTACCCCCCTTCCCCCCATAATCTGTTACGCTCTTAAGTGGCATAAGTGCTGCAAGTTACGTATTGCAACACCCTATTCAAAAGAGGTGTAGACTGTTACCTTTGACTGTTTCAGCTTTCCCTGAAGTTTGGATAGCCTTCACACTGTACTCTACAAAGCAGGTTGGTCATTAAAAGTTTGACATGCATTGTGTATTAAAATTGGATACAGATACAGGTGTCTATGGCTCGCTTCCTCCAAAGTTTATTGAAGTTACAAGCTGGGTTTTACACCTACACAAAACACTTGCTCGTACCATTACATGATTGCATATACATACAGTAGTAGGTTTTTCTTCTTTTAAGAGGCACTTACATTAAATTGCAGTGATATCCGACACGACACGGCAACCCTCCTGCAGCTTCTGAGCGATCAAAAAAGCACCATTCATTCTGAAAAGATGATTAGTGGCATACTCAAAACATGATAATGTAAGCAGTCAATATACAGTAGGAGCAAAAATTTCACAGTTCAAGGTCAATGGTGTAAAATTTAAAGACTTTTTAAAATGAAAAGTCTAATGAATTATGAAATTATGCAAATGTAGCTGATTCTACTAATTACTGAATGAAATGTCCATGATCTCAACTTCTACTGACGCAATAGGAACTTTTCGAGACCTTTTTTAATGCAATATGCCTTAATTGAGTCTAACTCTGCTTCCCCTTCATGAATCACTCTTTTAGTCTGCAAACAAATATCCATGTTACTGTTACTCTCACCCCAACAAAAATCGGAAGTTTGCATCTCCAAATGTTCTTAACTTTTCAAGGGTTTTGCATAACAAAATGTAACAAAAATGAAAAACTTTTAGTAGTGTTTCTGTTACTGTCTGTAGTAAGAAAGTCATGACGTTAGGAGAACGCAGTCTTCTCCACCCCTTTCATCACCCCCCCCCCCCACACACACATGGTCAACAATCTGAGAATTATACTGACATCTGAATTAAATGACTGTGCAATATAACTTCACTGGGAATGGAAAGATCACGTACCCCTGTGCACTTTTCACTGCCTTTTACCAATGCACTTCTCAAAATTTTTGAGACTACAGTACTTTAATATCATTTATTACTGTACATATGTACACATGCAGACGAACAGTACTGTATGTCATTTATAAGTTGTCACGATATTAAAAACGCCTATACTACTGATACCCCTTACAATGCACTTGTCAACTGTAACTACAGCCTGCCCCCCAATACCCAGGGGATGGCAGGGCTGTTGCAACACTGTTGCTGGGTATGTGCTATTTATAATTCCTGCTATTAAGAACTTGACAGCACCACTAGCATGGATATGCATTGTAAAGAATGCCCAGGAAAACTTTTGAGATTTGGAACTTTATACAAATAGAGTACTTTCAAATTAAGCAGAGACAGTACATAGATAGTGTGAGATGTGCAGCCAAATGAGGTCATGCTCTACCAGGATTAGTCCAGGAATGAAATTCGACTTATCCTATAAACCCTGCTTAAGTTCACGGAAAGGCCGTGGCTACAATTGAAAAGTACATTTTCCAGTTAAAATGATTTCATTCCCTCTTATGCAGGCATCACACTGTCTCGAAATTGACACAAGAATTAAACACGAAAATGAACCTTCACAAGGTCTTTCCGCAATTTATTGGCATGCCAAAGATTTTGCCACTGCTCATGAAGTTGCTCCTCGAGCCTGAGTTAGAGTCAGATGTGGTTTTACGGCTCAGTTTCTAACCAACTAGTGAGCCACAACTGGAAACCAGAATAAAAAAAATGCATTGAGGTTTCGATGATATGTTCTATTCCAAATAATGCCATGATGTCCCATATCTTTCAGTCACTGGTCAAATGCTATCTTAACATGTTGGAAAAATACAGTTTTTTGTTCCTATTCAATCTTAGGAATTCTTGGGAAATTTGCACTTTGACCTCCATCAAATATAATAGGATTCATCTTCTTACCATAATGCATCCACATACTATGTATAAATTCTATCCAAGCTTTCTAACTGGAGATACTGTGTTAACAAGATTTTCAGAGTTTGACCCTCAGTGACCCCTAATGACCTCTGAACTCCACCAAAAATAACAGGATTTTTAGTCTTAATATAAGGATCTACATACCAAGTATGAAAGTTATCCAAGCTTCCTAACTTGAGATATAGTGTTAACAAGGTTTTCAGAGTTTGACCCCTGGTGACCCAAGCTAACCTTTGACCTCCTCCAAAAACAATAGGGTTCTTCCTCTCATCTTCCGCATCTACATACTAAGCATGAAATTCATCCAAGCTTCCTACCTCAAGATATTGTGTTAACAAGGTTTTGAGAGTTGGACCCCAGTAACCCCAAATGACCTTTGACCTCCACCATTCTTCCTCTTAACATAGCACATCTACATACTAAGTATGAAACTTATCCAAGCTTCCAAAGTTGAGATATGGTGTTGACAAGGTTTTCAGGGTTTGACCCCCGGTGACCCCAGATGACCTTTGAACCCCACCAAAAATGAAAGGGTTCTTCCTCTTCCTATAAAGCATCTACATACAAAGTATGAAATTTATCCAAGCTTCCTACCTCGAGATATCATGTTAACAAGGTTTTCAGAGTTTGACCCCTGGTGACCCCACATGACCTTTGACCTCCTCCAAAAATGATAGGGTTCTTCCTCCTACCATAACACATCTACATACAAAGTGTGAAATTCATCCAAGCTTCCTACCTTCAGATATCATGCATACAAGGTTTTCAGGTTTTGACCCCCAGTGACCCCAGATGACCTCTGACCCCCACCAAAAACAATAGGGTCCTTTCTCTTAATATGGGGCATCTATGTACCAAGTTTGAAAACTGTCAGAGTTTCTCTTCTTGAGATATCGTGTTAACAAGGTTTTCAGGATTTGACCCCTGTTGACCCCAGATGACCTTTGACCTCCACCAAAAGTGATAGGGTTCTTCCTCTTACCATAACCCATCTACATACTAAGCATGAAATTCATCCAAGCTTCCTACCTCAAGATATTGTGTTAACAAGGTTTTCAAGGTTTGACCCCCTGTGACCCCAGGTGACCTTTGACCCCACCAAAAACAATAGGGTTCTTCCTCTCAATATGGGGCATCTATGTACCAAGTTTGAAAACTGTTGCAGTTTTTGTTCTTGAGATATCGTGCACACAAGGTTTTCAGGGTTTGACCCCCGCTGACCCCAGATGACCTTTGACCTCCACCAAAAATGATAGGGTTCTTCCTCTTACCATAATGCATCTACATACAAAGTATGAAATTCATCCAAGCTTCCTACCTTGAGATATCATGCACACAAGGTTTTCAGGTTTTGACCCCCGGTGACCCCAAATTACCTTTGACCCCCACAAAAAACGATAGGGTCCTTTCTCTTAATATGGGGCATCTATGTACCAGTTTGAAAACTGTCAGAGTTTCCCTTCTTGAGATATCGTGTTAACAAGGTTTTCAGGGTTTGACCCCCACTGACCCCAGATGACCTTTGACCTCCACCAAAAATGATAGTATTCTTCCTCTTACCATAATGCATCTACATACTAAAAAATGAAATTCATCCAAGCTTCTTACCTCAAGATATTGTGTTAACAAGGTTTTCAAGGTTTGACCCCCTGTGACCCCAGGTGACCTTTGACACCCACCAAAATCAATAGGGTTCTTCCTCTCAATATGGGGCATCTATGTGTAACAGGGCAGGACTGTTTATACATTATCGTCCAGTCAGACACTGTTAATTTAAGTTTTGTAGCATTGGCTTAGCCTAGGGTGACAATGTGTTACTAGGCCTAACGTTGGACTTGTGTGTATACTCGTGCAGCAAATCACGTAGGCCTAGGCTAACCTAATGTAAGTAACATTGGTACTTGCAGTGTGATGCAGTTGGAAGATGGAATACGTGACTTTATTGTTCAGTTGTACGTACTTACTAACTAGTAATTCGTACCGTTATGACTTTAACGATGCAATAACGTTAATATATTATTATGACGCAGACAGATAGGTATGATTATGAGCGCGCGGTACTCTAGTAAATTTACAGTTCCTAACGAAACGATCTATTATAGTGTGCTGCGCGTCCAGACGGCCGCTGTACTGTTGTATGTACAGTGCATGCGCGCCTTGCCGAGACGCTTGTAGTTTTGACGTCACAATCGTTCCGGGAATCCCCTTATGTCTTAGTTCAAACAAGGAGCGCGTAGAATTGCACTGTTTTCTGCGCGGTGTAAAGCTATTATTTTTCAAAGTAAGATTCATTGATTTATTGAGGGAGATCGAGAGAGGGTGGAAGGTTTAGCGAGGGTTGGTGCGGTTGCAACTGCAGAAAGTAAGTGTAATGTTATAATTAACTGGCCAGATTAGGTAGTAGTAAACAAATAAGATTAAATTAAAGCACAATTTAAACATTATATCACTTGGATTATTTTGTCTCTTTCATCGAGTCTCTCAGCCACACGACCTAGAATTCAATCCTGGAGAAAGATCTTCATATCGCTCCAGGAGAAACAAGTTGCCCGATTTGAAAAACGCGCGGCCGACCCCTCTTACATTGGTAGTACGAGTGGGGTTGACTTGTGTGAACTCTAGGTTGTGTGGTTGAGTAAATCACTTAGGCCCTATGTAACTCTTATTAAGGAGACGTTTGGGGGTGGGAATTAGGCCTAAGGATGGGCTGGGTTTGTGAGTGATGGAACGGGGTATGGATCTGGAAAGATGTTTGGGTTGTTGGGGGAGTAGTCATGGGGGAATTTCTTATTTCAACCATATGCAATCCATTTAAATCATAAAATACTGTAGGCCTATGTAACCTGGAAGGAAAGACAGCTAGAACAATACCTCCGAGAGATGTCAAGTCAACGTTTTCTGTGAGGATCCGTTGCGATGCAGAGGTTGCAGAGTCAGTTTAAAATAAGGGGAGTTTATATGAAGGAATCTGAACAAGCCAGCTTTTGCAGTATCTTATATAAAGAAGAGTGTTCCTTTGCAAGAAAGACTTTGTTGTTTATTACATGGAACATGAATCTTACTTGAGATTGGACGGATATGAAGGAGCTGATTTGGGCCTCACTGGCCTAGACAAAATAGCCTACATGATCACATTAATTCTGTGTCCATAGTGCAGAGAAGCAAAACTTTTGACTTATAAGTCTTGGAGATATTGGTTATGAGAACGAGACTCGGTTATCTACCAGCTTAATTTAATTGCAGAACTACGTGTTCACAACTTTATGGACAATGGTTTTATGTGAGGAACTCACCTAAATGAGTACATGGAACCAACGTCTATTGTCTATACTTAGAGAGACAGTACCATAGCATATCTAGTATGGGAATAGCTGGATGTTGCAGATTATCTGTCACATGATGGTGTGAAAGGGCCCATGTGCAGGTTATTGCTGTGTTCTTGCCAAAGGAAACCAGTAAAAACTCATATGAGATTTGCCGTGAATAATCCTGTGAAATTGCAGGACAATTGATATACAGTACTGCCTTTGATAGAACCGAAGAACGTTTTTGCTTTTAACTGTGGATAAACTACTGCATAATAATGGTATTAAAAATGGAACTGTCACTTCAAAGTATTGGACATCACCAAATCCTATACTCAGACACCTTACCTTGCGTATGCTACACCGAGAGTACAACTGACTCTGCAAAACTCTCCATGGAAAATTGACATGTGAAGAATGGCAACTGGTATTGGCGACTTCAATATGTGAGAAGTACTTTATTCCACCTGAAACTTTTCATTTTTTTGACTTTACACTTCTGATCCTTTGAGACTTCAGGAGAAGTCAGGATTTCAGTTGGGAGGAGGTGTGAAGGTGTGGGACACTGGTATTTACTAAGTTACTTCAAGAAGCTGTTCAACGCAATCTTTAGCCTATAATATTTCTTGCATGGACACTTGGGCTTATTTTTTTTTTTAGTCTTATAGACTTCAGGAGAAGTCTTGGAAATTCATCCAAGCTTCTTACCTCAAGATATTGTGTTAACAAGGTTTTCAAGGTTTGACCCCCTGTGACCCCAGGTGACCTTTGACACCCACCAAAATCAATAGGGTTCTTCCTCTCAATATGGGGCATCTATGTACCAAGTCTGAAAACTGTCAGTTTTTCTTCTTGAGATAGCGTGCACACAAGGTTTTCAGGTTTTGACCCCCGCTGACCCCAGATGACCTTTGACCTCCACCAAAAATGATAGGGTTCTTCCTCTTACAATAACGCATCTACATACAAAGTATGAAATTCATCCAAGCTTCCTACCTTGAGATATCATGCACACAAGGTTTTCAGGTTTTGACCCCCGGTGACCCCAGGTGACCTTTGACCCCCACCAAAAACGATAGGGTTCTTCCTCTTAATATATTTGAAAACTGTCGGAGTTTCTCTTCTTGAGATATCGCGCACACAAGCTAAGCGTCACAAACACACAAACACACATACACCCACACATACGCCATCATGACCGCATAGGTTTCTCTTTCATCGAAACCAAAAAGGCTGTGGCCCGCCCGACTTAAACCCCTACTCCACTGCTTATGCTGAGCACCTAGCACAATGGCAGTAGGTTCCATTTGTAATGTCTTCGGTACGACCTGGAGCCTGAGAAACTCCACCTGTAGGCTGTTGTGCGGCGGCTTAAGATGCCCTCACAAATGTCTGTATCTTTTTAAAGATCAGAGCCAAATTTGAACATTTCCTATACCGTGTGTCCATCTGGTGTCAATTTCAGGACAGTGTGACGCCTGCTTTATTACTGCTCCAAGTTAAGCCTAAAAATCAGAGATATTGAAAAACTCAAAACAATTGACACAACTGTAAACAAAAAGAATTGGAAAGATCATAAAAAATACAAAAAAAGGAAAAGCATTCTGCAAAACTCAAATGGAAACTTACTTCTGAATGAAAACCTACTATAAAAATTAAGAATTTGTCAATAGACTCTTTTCCTAATTGTAGTTAAAGATACTGTGGGACAGAGCTTAAGTATCCATCACTCCAGTCAATGGCATTTTATGGTGGACAAAAACAACACATACCAAAACTCTATCCCACAATCCTTTGTAACTGCCATCTGGAAAAGGGTCTATAAAATAACAATGTAACTTGTTGATGACTGAATTCTTCTGTGAAGTGGAATCGGTAACCCACACTGAGTATCCAAGATGAGAGTTTTTGAGTCGTCTTCCAGACTTGTAGTGAGTACGTACTTGTATTCACCGTTTTGCACAATTGTCTGTACTCACACTCATGAGAATGAATTTGTACTTATACCTGTACTCACAGATTTTGAAAATTATGCATAGGGGCTAAAGCAAACTTTTGTATTCATACTCATGAAAAGGACATGTATTGTACTCATACTCACAACCACAGACACTACACTTGTACTCGTACTCATGACATTGTACTCACACTTCAAGTCTGGAGTCTACTACCATAATAGACCCTTTTCCAGATATGTAGAAAAGTTGCAATCAAACTACTGTACCATTATAGAGGGCTCACATTAAAACTGGCTTGTCTTTTTCCAATTCAGTGACAGTTGAATCCAGGCTGACATACTTAAAACAAATCACTATGAAGCAAGAACAGGGCTGTAAATAAGGTACACATCATGAGGGCAAGGCCATTTTCACACTAGTTTTTAGAGCACACTATTTTTATATGCGGCATCTCAAAAGGCAAACAGAAAATTCGTGATATCTAGTATATATGCTTGGGTGTATTTTGTTGGAAAGGGTACAAAGGCCATTGTGGCCTTAAACAGTAGGCCATTTTGTAGGGTACCAAGGCCACTGCCAGCCTTCACTGCCTTTGTTTACTTCCAGCCCTGCAAGCATGAGCCATCCTTGACTATTACATACCTCCATTTCTCTCTCCACATATGGCAGGTTTTGTTTGGAAGTGTTTGTGGGTACAGGGGGTGATGGACAGTAATTTTCAGACTGTGCCACACATCCACCAATCACAGAGCCCAACATGAATCCAACTGGCAACAAATCCATACCTATATTAGAAAAGAAATGAGATTACCTTCAATTTCTCCTCCTTAAACAAAATTATTACAGTCCACACTGTATACTTCAATCTGGTCTTGACAGGCAATTGAAGATCAAAATTTAATTCTGAAATGCTTCCTGCAAGGTTGGTGGAACAACGGTTGTCACAACAACGGTTGTCACAGACATCTCTTCCCCAAACTATCAACATTTGATGTCCCTCCCAAGCCACCATACTTCTCAGCCTATATCTACTGCATCCCTATCTACTGTACTATCATTTGAAACGTGTTATTTACCTAAACTGTGTAACAATAACTACTGTAAAGCTTACACCAAAATCAGACATTACTATGACCATTCTCATCTTTTGTTCAAGTCTCTTAATCTGCTCAAATTTAATGACCAAGTTATAAGCCTGGCATGAGAGATGACCCTCTGAGGGCAGGTTAGGTAATGAACTAGTAATTAGTGTAAGCGGGACAAGGACAGTGAAGTGTACTGTGCCTTGGCCACGTAATGGAATGCACAGCCTGCCCTGTCTGAAGGCTAGTCGTATGCCAACTCGAGTGACTTCTCACACCACTACACCAAGCAATTACGATGAAAGTCTTTAGCATGTAGTATACTGCAGGAAATGCACACCAGCTCAAAGATACCACATTTTTGAACAATCGATTTTACTTTTCCTAGGCTGCACAAGAATAAATGTGAGGGGCTAGGCGGTCGTTGATCATAGCGCACATTCACTAAGTTATATAGTCAATGAGTGTGTGTGAATGAATGACTGCTACAAACAGAGCGATAGTAGCTGGCTAGCCTTTATACTCCTTTATGCATTATTACATTGGCCTACGTTACATTCAGAGGACTAGCTCTTGAACAGTTCTGTGTGTTTCCACTCCTCCGACACATTGGGCCTAGGCCTATAGGATGGTACAACTAAAGAATACTGGGCTGCTCTTAAACATCTACAGAAGCATGGGGATGTGTGAATGCAGTGTGACACTGTTTACCTTGCACCCTAAACTGACTCTGCTTCAGAGCATTCATGCATCCACTCCAAGACTGATATCAGTGAACATGTCAAACCAGCCCACATTGAGACTTGAACGTTATACATTTTCTGACAGAATTACATTCTTGGACTAAAGCAAACAAAACTGACCGCAAAGTTGCTTCGAGTTAACAAAGAGGCCTCGCACTGTCACGCAGGAAACAGACTATTTGCACATAACCTCCTCCCTGAAGAAATGCTTGCCAACAGCCAAAGGATACAATTGCCATTGTGATAGTGTACTGGGCAGGGTCTTACTGTACACACTTACACAACACGTTAAAAACTCTTCTCCGCAAGCTAGGGGAGTACAGGATGTGAAAGAGAACAGCCTGTTTCTACTCTTCTACAGCTGCAGATGTGGTGAGTCATCACCTTCAAGTGCAATCGTGTGTGAAATAATAACAGCTCAAGCTTGTGCTTCTACTTCCCATGAAACCATTCACTCCGCATCCAAGCATCCACTCCAGAATATTCATTGTGGTCAAGGTAAAAATCGACAATGACACTGAGTCGTTCTCAAAATAAACTTACCTGCTTCCATTTTATTATTAAATCTTTCATGTTTATAATGTAGCAGCCCAAAATTTGACTCAGCACCTGAGCATCAACTCCAAGACTGATATTGGTGAAATCCTTCACACTGCATCGGAGCATCCACACATCCACTCAAAAAGACTGGAGGTGAACTGAAGTTTTTTTTTCTAAAAATCATTCACTTGACATCCGGGCATCTTCACCCAGCACATACATGGAGTGGAAAATTCAAAAGGCTTGACACAGCCTATAGGCCTAGGCTAGTTTTGGATGACTGAGCATCAAATCATCCAGACAGATGCCCACATACATCCTGCGAGTGCCCTGTATTCTAGTAGTCAGGCCTAGTATAGGACTGACAGGCCTCGAATTTAACCATGGCCACTGAGGCCATGGCCGTGGTGCCCCTTCAATTGGCCTCGGTGCCCTGCAATTTTCAAAAGAGCTTGCAGCCAAATATGGCCGTAAGAGCCGTCTTACTATGGCTGTGGTGCCCCTCACAGCCTCAGCTGGTCGTCGAAGTCATGCCTTCCCACTCTTTACAAACTTTCAATCCGTGATCAAAACGTTAGCGACCATTTTAACATAATTCTTTCACCGCGCTAAAAATAATCGATAAACGAATCTTACTATCAAATTCGCAGTCACTACTCTCGTACATTTGTTGTACATAACCAAAATATACACAAAAACGGATATCTGTAAGTTATGTCTGTGTTCTGTAC
This sequence comes from Holothuria leucospilota, assembly GCA_029531755.1. Classification (NCBI taxonomy): domain Eukaryota; kingdom Metazoa; phylum Echinodermata; class Holothuroidea; order Aspidochirotida; family Holothuriidae; genus Holothuria; species Holothuria leucospilota. Next base: position 16,395 of record JAIZAY010000894.1, read on the forward strand.
TGTACAGAAGTTCAAGTGAACAAGCACCATGAACGTAACACTAAAATCAGTGTATGTGTAGGTCCATAATTGTATGCAAACACCCATACATTAGGCTACAAACAAAACGGAAGAAGATGGGGCGTGTTATGTACCAGGAAGTACAGTAATTTTTCAATGGCTGCTTACACTGCTAATCATTCCAGTTATTATCTCATAAGTTTGCAGTAGTAACAAATGGTGATTTTATTGAAAGGAAATTTGTAGTAAAAGCGTGCCTTGTACTGTATTATTTATGCAAAAACAATGTCTCAATCGTAGGGTGAAGATCAAGAGCTATGCACAAAAGTTGGACCGACTCAATTTTGAATGCTGTTCTCCATCCATTTGCATGTGGCATGTATTAATACGTAGAGATATGGCTGGAAGTGCGCGCATGCATTGTATATTGCGCTGAAAACTAAATCATTCAAATCAAACATGTGTGAGCCATGCAGGAAATAGCCAAGGTACTTTTGAAATATTATGGCGCTTTCTCAATCATATTTCTGTTTTAACCTAAGTTATGGGGTGTGACTTGGACTAAGATTTTAATATGGTTTAAGCTGGGAAACCTTAATCAATTTGTAAAGTCCTTTTGTTTACTAATAAGCAGATTTCGACTACTGCTTCAAAGAGGATAACAAACACAAAGGCACTACATTTAGTGTTTGGGGATTAGCTAACTCCCGGTTTCACTGAGGTTCAATTCACATGCACAGAATTATATGCTATGAAACTGACAATTTATTTTGGAAGGAAAAACTAGGTCAAATAAAAAGAAAAGCTCTACAAAGACAGGCCATGCAGAAAAACTAAAAGTGTTGAATCATTGAATTAACAGACAGCATTGCAACCCTTAACCAAGTAGCATGGAGGGTTTATAATGTTGTGCACTTAAGCAAAATATTGGAGATTGCAGAGACAAAGAAGGAAACATAATCGAAAATGACACAGATATCGACTCGTGCATTTCTTTTCTGTAACCTAACTTGAGAATTTCTGGTGATCAGCACGATTTGGTAAAAATTTTGCCACATTTTTTACAGGTACCGTTGAGCAATTTCAAATCTTGAGAGTGTCCTACTGTTGCACACTAAGGTAAAAAGGGCTGCTGATTACCTCACAACGACCCAGCCTAATGTCAGAAAAATATGGATTGTAGATAAGAGATGAAAAGTATTTGTTCCCTACACAAATGAGTCTGAAATAAGCAGTTTGAGCCACGAGCATCTCCACTTTTGTGGCCTGATTGGTTGACCGTGCCCATTTTTAAGAACATGAAAAGCACCGCAGCGGAAAATCATATTCATAATCAAGGTCATAACTTAGCCACACTTAGGCTAGGCGTAATCCCTTGTTCATTCATGTTACATTATTATTAACTCAATATTACACCTCGTGTGTTGTTTGTGGATTGTCTTTACATTTGCATTGCAGTGGAGAAATCCAGGAAATTCAAGGTGTGCGCAACATTATGTACTGCGCAACATTGTGTATCGCGACTATAACCACTAAATGTGCAAGATGCGCCATGCCTCGGGGGTTAGTAGGACGTATTTTTAATTGCTGTGTTTCTTAGTTGTTTTTAGCTCCTGTTTTTTCAGCTTTTTGTTGCTTTTTTAGGTGGATTGCCGTTTTAACCGTGTTGTTTGTACTGTTTTAGTATTGGATTCTGCTTGGTGGTTTCTATTTTTCAGTTTTAGTAGCGATTTTTACGGTTTACGTTTTTGTGCTCTCTGGTGTTTTTATCGTCACGTTAGGTTGTTTTAGGTACTGTGCTTTTTATGCATGTTGTGGAGGCCTTATCCTTCTGTTCATCCATGCGTTATGTGGAGGAGCCTCATTTTATTTTCGTTCTTGTTAGTTGTAGCCTTCCCTCTAGATGGCATTCCGGCCATAGACCTAGACCACTCACCCCTGGATGTCCCTCTCTAGACCACTCTTCAAGACTCCAAGGTCGGTCAGTATGCTCTTTTTTCATTTTTAATCCCATGGGAGTTTATGACGTATTCATGGGGACCTTCATGTGGATCTAGGCCTAGGCCTATTTATTGCCCTAGCGTTGGGCCTTATTTTAGCTCTAAATCGCATTTTACACTTGATTGCCGATTATGCTCCTACTCGTCTAAATTAACCTTCCTATGTATTCTTTTAGTCATGGGTGGGGATATTGAGCTAAAAACCCTGGCCCAGGCTCTTACTGTGGCCAATGCAACAAACTGGTTAAAAATTGGGACAAAGCTGTTGAATGCGATGGATGTGATAAATGGGTCCATGCACGGTGTGCTAACATTGATAGTGATGGGTACAAAAAGTTGCAACTCTCAAACCCTGATGACAATGGTACTGCCCCAACTGTTCATTGCCCTGTGGTATTTGTGACCAAAGGGTTTTGGGCAGTGACCCAGCCATTGAATGTGACTCCTGTAATAACTGGATTCACAATAGGTGTTCACTAGTCTCGGATCTCGACTATCAAAACGTCCAAGCTACTAATTGTATCTGGATTTGCCCAGCCTGTAATGAAAATAACCTGTCTACTGCTTTCTCGGCACCCTTTTCCCCTCAGGCTAATAACAGTAATCCTCACCTAGGTCTAAGTCTTGGTAATAGATTCGTTTCTCTGATCCCGACCACAAAGAGGATCTTAGTGTCTCACGTACGCATTGCAGGCACATCATTGAAATCAAATGATAATCAAACTACTAGTAAAAAGGAGATCTCTCTTGTATCTATAAACATCAATGGTATTCGTGGTAAAAAAATCGATCTTCAGGCCTTTCTTAGTGTGACCCATCCCAATATTGTGGCTCTCCAGGAGACTAAAGTCGATGACTCTATAACAACGAGTGAACTGTTTCCCTCGAGCCTTGACTATACCATTTTCAGAAATGATCGGACTCTTGGGGGTGTAGGTACTATGTTGCTGGTGAAAAACAATCTCTCCCCCACGAATGTCAGTAACCTCACAAATGGTTCTGTGTCAGTTTGGGCCAAGGTCTCTGTCAATGGTACCATACGTTATGTTGCCTCATGGTATAGGGACCCCTTCTTCTGAGCATGTCCTGTTGTTCCGGGAGCAATTAAGTAAAATCATGGCAACTCACAAAACTAGAAAACAGCCCGTGTTTTCATGTTTTAGGGGATTTTAACTTTGGTAAAATAGATTGGAGTACTAGGCTTCATAAGATAATGGACTGTGTCTTACCAACAGTTCCGGAAAACTGCTTCTGGATATTTTAAAACGATTTTGCTTTAGGGAGCAACGTCGTAAATTTTTCCAACCAGAGGCACAAATACCCTTGACCTTACTTAATATGCAAAATTTACCTAACCACTAAAAGGGTCTAAGGGGGGATTTCATAAACTGGTTAGGAAAATTTTGATTAATAAGGGGGGGTATTTGTCCCTCGGGTTTGGAAAAAATTTACGATTTGCTCTAAAGCAAATCTTTTAAAAATATCCAAAGCATTTTTCCCCGGAACTTTGGGGAAAGCCCCCAGTCCATTATTTTTATGAACCTATTTACCCCAAAATTTTATTTGCCCAAAATTTAAAAAAACCCCCAAAAACATAAAAACCGGTGTTTTATTTTGTGATTCCCCTGTTTTTTACTTAATTGCCCCCAAAACAGGACAGCTCAGAAGAAGGGGTTCCCTATCCCATGAGGCAACAAAGGGGTTTTAAAATTGACAGAAAACTTGGCCCAAAATTTGACTCAAAACCCTTTGGGGAGGTTATGCATTCGGGGGGAATTAGATTTTTTTTTTCACCACAACATAGTACCTCCCCCCCCAAGATACGATTCTTTTTAAAAATGGTAAGTCAAGGTCGAGGAACCATTTTTCCCTGTTGTTATAGAGTCTTTGGACTTTAGTCCCGGAACCACATTTTCGGGGGGGGTCACATAAAAAAGGGCCCTGAAGTCGTTTTTTTTACCACGAAACCATTGATGTTTATGGGAACAAGGGGTTTCCCCTTTTTTACTGTATTTTTGTTAAATCTTTTGACAATAAATGTGCCCTGCGAAAGTGAGACAAAAAACCCTCTTTGGGGCCCGGGATAAAGAAAACAATTATTCCCAAAGCTTGCCCCTAGGTGAGGATTACGGGAAATTACCTGGGGAAAAAAAAGGTTTGCCGAAAAAGGGGCAGTAACAGGTTTTTTTTCATTACAGGCGGGGCCAACCCGATAAAATTTAGTAGCTTGGACGTTTTGATAGCGAGATCCGAGACTATTGAACACCCTATTGTGAATCCATTTATTACAGGAGCCCACATTAAAATGGCTGGGTAAATGAAAAAAAACCTTTTGGCCCAAAAATCCCACGGGGCAAGGAACAAGCGGGCTTTACCTTTGTCTCAGGGTTTGGGGAGTTGAAATTTTTTGTCCCTAAATATCAATTTTAGCACCCCGTGCATGGACCCTTTTAAAGCAAAAAAAAAAAAAAAAAAAATCACCCCGCATTCAAAGTTTTGGCCCCAAATTTTTAACCAGTTTTTTGCTTGGGCCCACAGTGGGAAGCCGGGGCCAGGGTTTAGCTCAATATCCCCCCCTTTCCAAAAAAGAAAAACATGGGAAAGGGTTTTAATTTAGACGGTAGGGCAATTCGGCAATCAAGTGTAAATCCCTTTTTAAAGACTAAAAAAAGGCCCCAAAAGGCTTAGGGAAAAAAAAATTAGGCCTGGGCCCTGGGATCCACAGAAGGCCCCCATGAATCTTCAAACTCCCAGGGGTTTTAAAAAAAAAAGAGCATCGACCGACCTTGGGGTTTTGAAAAAGTGGTCTAGGAGGGACATCCAGGGGTGAGTGGTCTGTCTAGGGCCCGGAAAGCCATCAAAGGGGGAAAGGCCCTACAACAAAAAAGAACGAAAAAAAAATGAGGCCCCTCCACATAACGCGGGATGACAAAAAAGGGCTAGCCCCCCAAAAACATGCTTTAAAAAGCACAGTCCCAAAAAACAACCTAACGGGACGAAAAAAAAACCAAAGGGGCCAAAAACGTAAACCGAAAAAATCGACTAAAACTAAAAAATAAAAAACCCCCAAAGCGAATCCAAATACTAAAACAGTAAAAACAACACGGTTAAAAAGGGAAACCCCCACCTAAAAAAGCAACCCAAAAAGCTGAAAAACAGGAGCTAAAAACAATAAGAAAAACAGCAAATTTAAAAATTCGTCCCCAAATCCCCGGGGGGCATCGCATCTTGCACATTTGTTTTTTATGTCGCGTACACAAGTTTCGCCGTACAAATGTTGCCAAAACCTTTTAAATTTTTGGGAAATTTCCACTGCAATGCAATTTGGGAAAGACAATTCCACAAACAAAACACGGGGGGTTTAAATTGGGTTAATAAAAATGTAAAATGATGAAAAAGGGTACGCCCAGCCTAAGTGTGGCTAATTTTTGACCTTGATTATGAATATGATTTTCCGCTGCGGTGTTTTTATGTGCTTAAAAAGGGGACGGTAAAACCCAAACCCCCCAAAAATGGAGATGGGTCTGGCTAAAACTGCTTATTTCAGACTTTTTTTGTGTAGGGAACAAATACTTTTCATTCTTATCACAAAACCCCTTTTTTCCCACATTGGCTTGGTCTGGAGGGAAAACAGCAGCCCTTTTTACCTTAGTGTGCAAATTAACACTCTCAAGATTTTAAAATTTCTCAACGGTACCTGTTTAAAAAAATTTGGGAAAATGTTTTCCAAAAAGTGCGATCCCAGAAAATTCCCCAAGTTAGGTTCAAAAAAAGAAAAAGCCCCGATTCGATATCTGCGTCTTTTTGATTATTTTCCCCTTTGTTCCCAATCTCCAATTTTTTTGCCCCAAGTGCACACTTCAACCCTCCAGTACTTGGGTTTAAAGGGTTTTTCAATGCTGTCGTTCCTTAATTCAATGATTTTTAAAACTTTTTTTTTTTTTTGCAGGCCCGGGCTTTGTAGAGCTTTTTTTTTTTATTTGACCTGTTTTTCCCAAAAAAAAATTTTCAGTTTCATAGCAATTTTAAATTTTGTTCAGGGGAATTGGAAACCCCCAGTGAAAACCGGGAAATTAGCAATCCCCAAGACCCAAAATTTTTTGCCTTTTTGTTTTTTATCCTCTTTGGGAAAAGTAGTCCCAAACTGTTTTTAGTAAAAAAAATTATTTCCCAAAATTTATTAAGGGTTTTTAGCTTAAACCATATTAAAATCTTAGTCCCAATTTACACCCCTAACTTAGGTTAAAACAGAAAAAAATGATTTAGAAAGGCCAAATATTTTCCAAAAGTACCTTGGCTATTTCCTGCATGGCTCACACATGTTTGATTTGAATGATTTAGTTTTCAGCGCAATATACAAGCATGCGCGCACTTCCAGCCATATCTCTACGTATTAATACTGCCACATGCAAATGGATGGAGAACAGCATTAAAAATTGAGTCGGTCCAACTTTTGTGCATAGCTCTTGATCTTCACCTACGATTGAGAATTGTTTTTGCATAAAATAATCAGTACAAGCACGCTTTTTAACTACAAATTTCCTTTCAATAAAAATCACCATTTGTTACTACTGCAAACTTATGAGATATAACGGGAATGATTAGCAGGTAAGCAGCCATTGAAAAATTACTGTACTTCCTGGTACATAACACGCCCCATTTCTTCCGTTTTGTTTGTACCCTAATGTATGGGTGTTTGATACAATTAGGGACCTACACATACACTGATTTTAGTGTTAGTCATGGTGCTTGTTAAACTTGAACTTCTGTACAGTACAGAACACAGACATAACTTACGATATCCGTTTTTGTGTATATTTTGGTTTATGTACAACAAAGTAGAGAGTAGTGACTGCGAATTTGATAGTAAGTTTCGTTTATCGATTATTTTTAGCGCGGTGAAAGAATTATGAAAAAATGGTCGCTAACGTTTTGATCACGGATTGAAAGTTTGTAAAGAGTGGGAAGGCATGACTTCGACGACCAGCTGAGGCTGTGAGGGGCACCACAGCCATAGTAAGACGGCTCTTACGGCCATATTTGGCTGCAAGCTCTTTTGAAAATTGCAGGGCACCGAGGCCAATTGAAGGGGCACCCCGGCCATGGCCTCAGTGGCCCTGGTTAAATTCGAGGCTGCAGTCCTATACTAGGCCTGACTACTAGAATCAGGGCAACTCGCAGGATGTATGTGGGCATCTGTTGGATGATTTGATGCTCAGTCATCCCAAAAATAGCCTAGGGCCCATAGGCTTGTGTCAAGCCTTTGAATTTTCCAACCATGTATGTGCTGGGTGAAGATGCCCCGGATTAAGTGAATGATTTTTAGAAAAAAAACTTCAGTTCACCTCCAGTCTTTTTGAGTGGATGTGTGGATGCTCCGATGCAGTGTGAAGGATTCAACCAATATCAGTCTTGGAGTTGAATCTCAGGTGCTGAGTCAAATTTTGGGCGCTACATTATAAACATGAAAGATTTAATAATAAAATGGAAGCGGTAGTTATTTTGAGAACGACTCAGTGTCATTGTCGATTTTTACCCTTGACACAATGAATATTCTGGAGTGGATGCTTGGATGCGGAGTGAATGGTTTTCATGGGAAGTTAGAAGCAACAAGCTTGAGCTGTTATTATTTCACACACGATTGCACTTGAAGTGATGACTCACCACATCTGCAGCTGTAGAAGAGTAGAAACAGGCTGTTCTCTTCACATCCTGTACTCCCCTAGCTTGCGGAGAAGAGTTTTTAACTGTTGTGTAAGTGTGTACAGTAAGACCCTCCCCAGTACACTATCACATGGCAATTGTATCCTTTGGCTGTTGGCAAGCATTTCTTCAGGGAGGAGGTTATGTGCAAATAGTCTGTTTCCGCGTGACAGTGCGAGGCCTTTTGGGTTAACTCGAAGCAACTTTGCGGTCAGTTTTTTTTGCTTTAGTCCAAGAATGTAATTCTGTCAGAAAATGTATAACGTTCAAGTTCAATGTGGGGGTGGTTGACATGTCACTGATATCAGCTTGGAGTGGATGCATGATGCTCTGAAGCAGAGTCAGTTAGGGTGCAAGGTAAACAGTGCCCAACTGCATTCACCATCCCATGCTTCTGTAGATGTTTAAAAGCAGCCCAGTATTTTTTAGTGTACCATCCTATAGGCCTAGCCCAATGTGTCGGAGGAGTGGAAACACACAGAACTGTTCAAGAAGTAGTCCTCGAATGTAACGTAGGCCAATGTAATAATGCATAAAGGAGTATAAAGGCTAGCCAGCTACTATCGCTCTGTTTGTAGCAGTCATTCATTCACACACACCATTGACTATATAACTTAGTGAATGTGCGCTATGATCAACGATCCGCCTAGCCCCTCACATTTATTCTTGTGCAGCCTAGGAAAAGTAAAATCGATTGTTCAAAAATGTGGTATCTTTGAGCTGGTGTGCATTTCCTGCAATTACTACATGCTAAAGACTTCATCGTAATTGCTTGGTGTAGTGGTGTGAGAAGTCACTCGAGTTGGCATACGACTAGCCTTCAGACAGGGCAGGCTGGTGCATTCCATTACGTGGCCAAGGCACAGTACACTTCACTGTCCTTGTCCCGCTTACACTAAATTACTAGTTCATTACCTAACCTGCCCTCAGAGGGTCATCTCTCATGCCAGGCTTATAACTGGTCATTAAATTGAGCAGATTAAGAGACTTGAACAAAAGATGAGAATGGTACATAGTAATGTCTGATTTTGGTGTAGCCTTACAGTAGTTATTGTTACACAGTTTAGGTAAATAACACGTTTCAAATGATAGAAAGTAGATAGGGATGCAGTAGATATAGGCTGAGAAGTATGGTGGCTTGGGAGGGACATCAAATGTTGATAGTTTGGGGAAGAGATGTCTGTGACAACACGTTGTTGTACACGTTGTTCCACCAACCTTGCAGGAAGCATTTCAGAATTAAATTTTGATCTTCAATTGCCTGTCAAGACCAGATGAAGTATACAGTGTGGACTGTAATAATTTTGTTTAAGGAGGAGAAATTGAAGGTAATCTCATTCGTTTTCTAATATAGGTATGGATTTGGTTGCCAGTTGGATTCCATGTGGGCTCTGTGATTGGTTGGATGTGTGGCACAGTCTGAAAATTACTGTCCATCACCCCCTGTACCCACAAACACTTCAAACAAAACCTGCCATATGTGGAGAGAGAAATGGAGGTATGTAATAGTCAAGGATGGCTCATGTGCAGGGCTGGAAGGTAAACAAAGGCAGTGAAGGCTGGCAGTGGCCTTGGTACCTACAAATGAGCCTACTGTTTAAGGCCACAATGGCCTTTGTACCCTTTCACACAAAATACACCCAAGCAATATACAGATATCACGAATTTTCTGTTTGCCTTTTGAGATGCCGCATATAAAAATAGTGTGCTCTAAAAACTAGTGTGAAAATGGCCTTGCCCTCATGATGTGTACCTTATTTACAGCCCTGTTCTTGCTTCATAGTGATTTGTTTTAAGTATGTCAGCCTGGATTCAACTGTCACTGAATTGGAAAAAGACAAGCCAGTTTTAATGTGACCCTCTATAATGGTACAGTAGTTTGATTGCAACTTTCTACAATATCTGGAAAAGGGTCTATATGTAGTAGATCCAGACTTGAAAGTGTGAGTACACTGTCATGAGTACGAGTACAAGGTTAGTGTCTGTGGTTGTGAGTATGAGTACAATACATGTCCTTTTCATGAGTATGAATACAAAAGTTTGCTTAGCCCTATGCATAATTTTCAAAATCTGTGGAGTACAGGTATAAGTACAAATTCATTCTCAGAGTGAGTACAGACAATTGTGCAAAACGGTGAATACAAGTACGTACTCACTACAAGTTGGAAACGATCAAAACTCTCATCTTTGGGTACTCATGTGGGTTTCCCCTTCCCCTTCACAGAAGAATTCCAT
>JAIZAY010000157.1:0-95360 GCA_029531755.1 Holothuria leucospilota
ATATTGTCATCTTTGTGGTGTTTTCAACGTGCATCCAACGATAGCATTGACCTCCTGAGTACATAATCCTCTATGTAATGCACTGGTCCAGCGTTGATCAACAAGATCTGTTGCAAAGCACGAATAAGCAAAATATTGTGTTTATAAATACCTACATTTTTATTGAAAGCAAAACTCCGAGAAAAAATGATACGATTAACAACCATTGAAACAATATTCGCGCCGAATTAAGAACGTACCATTACACAAAATGAATTCAGTAACAATCAGTTGTGGCGTAGCCAGCATGTGGCAGGGGGTAAGATCCCCCCCCACAGAAATTTTGGGGACGCGATGGGTGATGTTTAAAAAATGAAGGAGAGCAAAAAAGGCCAGAAGAGGGAGAACATGAAAAGGCGAGAGGAGGGACGGAGGGAGGGACAGTTCGTTGGGCGGGGGTGGGGTGGGGTAGGGGCCAAGGGGGAGGGTAATTGGGAAATACTGGCTTCACAAGTGTGATTTCTTTATGATATTGAAAACTAAGACGAAACAGGTTAACAGAGCAATTGAAACAAAGTGTTCGGGAAGGTGTGAAATTATCGCTGAATCGAGGTTTCGATTGGTCATACATGCGCCTGTTGCTTACACGCAGTTGAGAAAAGGGAACAGGCTAAGTCGGCTCCAGAACAACTCGACCCAAACCAGCTCGGCCTCAAGTCAACTTGGCCTCAAAATAAAAAATCATGACAGAACTTTTTATGTTGGAGCAGTCAAATAGCAATTCCCTGGTTGGAGTCACATTTTTGTTTTTTTTTAGAGTACTAAATCGTTATTTAAAAAGTGACTTACTTAATATTATCCCTTCACACATGGTTTTTTTTTTTGGAGGGGGGGGGGGGGGAGGTCTAATTTACAATTTTCTTAGTAGAGTTCAAATTATCCACACACATTGCCATTTTGTGAGAGAGTATTTCTCTCTCTCTCGGCATCTCTCCCTCTCGAGATCTCTCTCGACCTCTCTCTCCTTTCTATCTCTCGATCGAGACAGAGAGAGACAGCAGACAGATAGAAAGAGAGACAGACAGACAGGCTAGACTGATATATATATATATATATATATATATATATATATATATATATAGTAGTGTATTTTACATTTAAAAGTGTTTGTTAGTTAAAATACTTATTAACACCATCAATATTCACCCTGGACAACCTGGTGATGAATATTGATTAGTAGACACTCATTAGTTGACCAGCTATAATTTTCCACTCTTTTACCATGCCTCTCTATGTAATTGTGTGTGCTCAGCTTAAGCACATGGCTTAAAGAACTGGAAGAGAGAGGAAGGCATGCTGGATGTGGAGTGCTGGCCAACAAAGGGCAAATTTTTATAGGAGACATCTCCATCTAACGATAGTTTATTCATTATTAGTATTGGATGTCCTATTAAGTATAGAAAAATTAAAATCGTCTTTCGTCACCTCCCTTGGATACTTGTGGGTTCACTAGTACTACGTGTAGTAGGAATAGGTAGAGTTAGGCCTTGAGCCTGGCTTGGCGTATATAACTTTGAGGCATTGTACTGCATATACTGTTTTCTAGCCTTTATCAAGCTAAGACCAAAAATGACATTGCTTCGGCAAGTAGCGGAGCTGAATTCAGCCCCTTGTCCAGGCACCACACTATATAGCTTAAAAGGACACAGACCCCATACACTCTGTCTCTCAGCTAGGGGTGAGTCAATTGGTAGTGTTTGCTCCATAACGACTCCATCCTTAGTACGGGACACCTTGTCGCGGGGATCTGGTCCTGCTGCCGCCTCGACTGATGCACCTGGATCCTGAACTCAGGGTAAGTTTGTATTATCAAATCACTTACTCTAAACTGGTGACCCAGACGTGATTCAGGTGCACAAGGATTGCTCCATCATTATTATACAGTAACTACTATCATAGTAAGGCCTAGACTAGGTTAACCCTTCGTACATGTCACAGCAAGTCCACTGCCTGTTTGACGGAGACACTAGGGCTCATAATTTTAATAACTTTCCTAAGCCATCTGACTACCCTTTTGAGGTTGACATTTGTAGCCTACGTGGTGCCAAAATCTCCAGCCTAATCAACCCTACTATCAGAAAACTAGAAAATTATTCAGCTTCAGACTTGGTTATAGTCAGGCTTGTTGCAGGTATCAACTACTTAACTACTTTTATTAGGAACGAGTCAGGAAAGGCTGTACTCATACCCTCTAGTCATAATCCCGACACATTACTTTTAGAATTAAGACATTTCAGGGAGGCAAACCTTAGTTACCGGCCTCATAATACCGTAGTGAATTTCACAATTATCTCACCAGCCTCCTTTAGGAAATTTCAGGTCAGTCGAAAGTTAGACACACCCATTACTGATGAGGAGAGTTTGGTTACCTATCAAAACGAATTCGATAGAAAATTAGACGTCATTAACGAACAAATTTTTAACCTCAACTCCCAACCTCAGGGCGGTGTTCAATTAAGAACTTCAACCTGGCACAGTACTATAAGGAAATCTGCCAAAAGGAAATGAGGTAGTACTACAGTCCACGTTAAACGAAACCACTTTTTTCACCTCTATGACGGCCTGTATGCCACATCAAAATTAAAGCAGCTCTGGTACAGGCAAGTTTATCAAGCCTTTAAAATAGGTTTAGATGTAATAAGCAACCTCCAAGGTAACCATAACATACTTACTAGTACTGTTCATCCTACTGTATCACATCCTCTTTATATCAATACCTAGTAACAACTTTCCCACAGTACACCATATCTAATGACATTAACGCTGCTAACTACTAAGACAAAATAGAATAAGTCATTGGCCGCTCCTGCCTTGAAATTACCCCTTTAAGGCCAAAAGACCCAGCATTTTAGTTCGCACAGGTAAAGGTCCAGTTTGCTACGAGAGGAATAACCTCCCAGGGTACAAAATATGCTTATGCTGTTGCTTCTCTGTCTCCAGAGTTTTCACAGGAAAAAAAAAAAGAATTACTTCTTAATCCCCCCAACAAAACCCGTATGATACCAGTAAAGAAGAGCTCATTAAAAGAACATCTGAATCTGAGCAAAAAACGTTAACGTAAGCTCTTAGTTTCAGAAGAGTTAGGGGACAAGAAACCATCCCAACTCCTTAGGAGACAGTATTAAAGAAGTTTAAACCAAGCAGTACACATTTCAAATTTTCGGAAGGAATGATTGGCTAAGCCTAATATATTGGTCACTAAGAATCCTTGTGCATTGTATGATCTGTAGAATGTTTTTGACCTGTCACTTCAAATTTCGCGCTAAAGAAGGACACAGGAGTGTCTGAAATATACGCTGTTTTATTTAACCCGTTATTGGTGCCCATCTTTTAATTATTGTCATCCTTTTTGTGGTGTTTTTCCAAACGTGCATCCAAACGATAGCATTGACCTCCTGAGTACTTTAATATTAATCCTCTAGTAGTTAATGCACTGGGTCCATGCGTTCTTGTGATCGCAACAGGGCGATCTGTTGCAAAACACGAATAAGCAAAATATTGTGTTTATAAATACCTACATTTTTATTGAAAGCAAAACTCCGAGAAAAAATGATACGATTAACAACCATCTGAAAACAATATTCGGCAGCACGAATTATAGGGTAACGTACCATTACACAAAAGGAATTCAGAGTAACAATCAGTTGTTGCGTAGCCAAGCACTGTGGCAGGGGGGGTAAGATCCCCCCCACAGAAAGAAATTTTGGGGACTGTGCGATGGGTGACTTTGTTTCAATAAATAAAAATTGAAGGAGAAGCAAAAAAAAGGCCAGTATAATTAGGGGAGAACATGAAAGGCGAGAGGAGGGACGGAAGGGAGGGACAGTTCGTTGCAGCGGGGGTGGGTGGGGTAGGCGCCATGGGGGAGGGTAATTGGGAAATACTGGCTTCACAAGTGTGATTTCGTTTATGATATTGAAAACTAAGACGAAACAGGTTAAACAGACCAGCAATTGAAACATAAGTGTTCGGCACGGGTGTGAAATTATCGCTGAATCGAGGTTTCGATTGGTCATACATGCGCCTGTTGCTTACACGCAGTTGAGAAAAGGGAACAGGCTAAGTCGGCTCAAGAACAACTCGACCCAAACCAGCTCGGCCTCAAGTCAACTTGGCCTCAATATAAAAAATCATGACAGAACTTTTTATGTTGGAGCAGTCAAATAGCAATTCCCTGGTTGGAGTCACATTTTTGTTTTTTTTAGAGTACTAAATCGTTATTTAAAAAGTGACTTACTTAATATTATCCCTTCACACATGTTTTTTTTTTTTTTGGAGGGGGGGGGGAGGTCTAATTTACAATTTTCTTAGTAGAGTTCAAATTATCCACACACATTGCCATTTTGTGAGAGAGTATTTCTCTCTCTCTCTCTCGGTATCTCTCCCTCTCGAGATCTCTCTCGACCTCTCTCTCCTTTCTATCTCTCGATCAAGACAGAGAGAGACAGCAGACAGATAGAAAGAGAGACAGACAGACAGGCTAGACTGATATATATATAGAATATATATACTATATAGTAAGATATATATATTATATATATATATATATAATATATATATGAGTAGTGTTGATTTTACATTTAAAAGTGTTTGTTAGTTAAATACTTATTTACTCCATCAATATTCACCCTGGACAACCTGGTGAGAATATTGATTAGCTAGACACTCATTAGTTGACCCAGCTATAATTTTCACTCTTTTACCATGCCTCTCCTATGTAAATTGTGTGTGCTCGAGCTTAAGCAACATGGCTTCAGAACTGGAAGAGAGAGGGAAGGCATGCTGGATGTGGAGTGCTGGCCAAACAAAGGGCAAATTTTTTATAGGGACATTCTCCAATCTAACGATAGTTTATTCATTATTAGTATTGGATGTCCTATTAAGTATAGACAAAATTAAAATCGTCTTTCGTCACCTCCCTTGGATACTTGTGGGTTCACTAGTACTACGTGTAGTAAGAATATGGTAGAGTTAGGCCTTGAGCCTGGCTTGTCGTATATAACTTTGAGGCTTTGTACTGCATATACATGTTTTCTAGCCTTTATCAGCTATGACCAAAAATGACATTGCTTCGGCAAGTAGCGGAGCTGATTCAGCCCCATTGTCGCCGGCACCACACTATATAGCTTAAAAAGGACACAGACCCCATACACTCTGTCTCTCAGCTAGGGGTGAGTCAATTGGTAGTGTTTTGCTCCATAACGACTCCATCCTTCTAGTACGGGACACCTTGTCGCGGGGATCTGGTCTGCTGCCGCCTCGACTGATGCACCTGGATCCTGAACTCAGGGCTAAGTTTGTATTATCAAATCACTTACTCTAAACTGGTGACCCAGACGTGAATTCAGGTGCACAAGGATTGCTCCATCATGTATTATACAGTAACTACTATCATAGTAAGGCCTAGACTAGGTTAACCCTTCGTACATGTCACAGCAACTCCACTGCCTGTTTGACGGAGACACTAGGCTCATAATTTTAATAACTTTCCTAAGCCCATCTGACTACCCTTTTGAGGTTGACATTTGTAGCCTACGTGGTGCCAAAATCTCCAGCCTAATCAACCTCTACTATCAGAAAACTAGAAAATTATTCAGCTTCAGACTTGGGTTATAGTCAGGCTTGTTGCAGGTTACTCAACTACTTAACTACTTTTATTAGGAACGAGTCAGGAAAGGCTTGTACTCATACCCTCTAGTCATAATCCCGACAACATTACTTTTAGAATTAAGACATTTCAGGGAGGCAAACCTTAAGTTACCGGCCTCATAATACCGTAGTTGAATTTCACAATTATCTCACCAGCCTCCTTTAGGAAATTTCAGGTCAGTCGAAAGTTAGACACACACCCATTATTGATGAGGGAGAGTTTGGTTGACTCTATCAAAACGGAAATTCGATAGAAAATTAGACGTCATTAACGAACAAAATTTTTAACCTCAACTCCTCAACCTCAGGGCGGTGTTCAATTAAGAACTTCAACCTGGCACAGTACTATAAGGAAATCTGCCAAAAGGAAATGAGGTAGTACTACAGTCCACGTTAAACGAAACCACTTTTTTCACCTCTATGACGGCCTGTATGCCACATCAAAATTAAAGCAGCTCTGGTACAGGCAAGTTTATCAAGCCTTTAAAATAGGTTTAGATGTAATAAGCAACCTCCAAGGTAACCCTTAACATACTTACTAGTACTGTTCATCCTACTGTATCACATCCTCTTTATATCAATACCTAGTAACAACTTTACCTACAGTACACCATATCTAATGACATTAACGCTGCTAACTACTAAGACAAAATAGAATAAGTCATTGGCCGCTCCTGCCTTGAAATTACCCCTTTAAGGCCAAAAGACCCAGCATTTTAGTTCGCACAGGTAAAGGTCCAGTTTGCTACGAGAGGAATAACCTCCCAGGGTACAAAATATGCTTATGCTGTTGCTTCTCTGTCTCCAGAGTTTTCACAGGAAAAAAAAAGAATTACTTCTTAATCCCCCCCAACAAAACCCGTATGATACCAGTAAAGAAGAGCTCATTAAAAGAACATCTGAATCTGAGCAAAAAACGTTAACGTAAGCTCTTAGTTTCAGAAGAGTTAGGGGACAAGAAACCATCCCAACTCCTTAGGAGACAGTACCATAGAGAATAGTATTTCACGTCAGCTATTTTTGCAACGTATGCCTCAAAATGTACAACTAATTTTAGCCTCTACATATATATATTTCACGTCAACTATTTTTGCAACGTATGCCTCAAAATGTACAACTAATTTTAGCCTCTACATATATATATATATATATATATATCTAAATCTTGATATACTATATATATATATATATATATATATATATATATATATATAATATAAGAGAAGTCCACGTATGCTCCATGTAACATAAAAATAATGAGTAGAAAAACACCACAAAGATGACAATATGAGAGCACAATACGGTAATAAAACAGCGTATATTTCAGACACTCCTGTGTCCTTCTTCAGCGCAAAATTTGAAGTGACAGGTCAAAAACATTTCTAATCTACAGATCATACAATTCACAAGGATTCTTATGTGACCAATATATTAGGCTTAAGCCAATCATTCCTTCCGAAAATTTGAAATGTGTACTGCTTGGTTTAAACTTCTTTAATACTAGACACCGCGAAACGTACGGAGCTGAGCTTAATCCTTAAGTTCAATATGCACACTAACGGGCCCCTATAGAAATTGGGCCTGCTCAGACATAACACTCACTGCAATGATAATTGAATGATTGATGTTTTTTTTTCCTCTTCAGCATAGGCTGTACATTTACTGCCTATTTACCCTTGCATGTATTAGGCTTAAATCTACCTTGGCTGACAAAAACAGAGCATACATACGATGATAAAACAGTTTATACTACGGTCTTCAGAGAAACAATGTGAGAAAAATGTGAATTGACCGGTCCTAAAAATATACAGATCATGCCCATGCTAAATCCCTTGGTGAGGGGCAGAGACGGACACAGTAAGAGGTTCAGACCCGTGAGGAGGGTAATGAATCACAGAGGGAAAATCGCTCAAGATACCCATGTCCTTATTAAGGCCATGGGTGTGTATGGACAGTTTAATTACCCACTTGCTTTCAGATTTGAGTCTCTGAGTGACAGATGGGTAATTAAAACCGATTAGAAGACATCTCAAATTAGATAAAGAATGGTTTGGTTCACCATTGAAATGTTTTGATACAGGATAGTTTACTGATTTATCCTGTACAGTTTTCTTGTGGTTGTTAAACCTCAGCCTAAATTTGGTGCCGGTCTGACCGATATAGTTGCCTATATCGGTCTGACCGATATAGTTGCCTTTGTCACACAAATTGCAGCAAAGTAAATAAACTACGACTAGCCGGCTGGCTGGCTTAATGACCTAATATATTGGTCACTAAGAATCCTTGTGCATTGTATGATCTGTAGAATGTTTTTGACCTGTCACTTCAAATTTTGCGCTGAGAAGGACACAGGAGTGTCTGAAATATACGCTGTTTTATTACCGTATTGTGCTCTAATATTGTCATCTTTGTGGTGTTTTCTACTCATTATTTATATATATATATATATATATATATATATAAATATATATATATATATATATATATATATATATATATATATATATATATATATATATATATATATATATATATATATATATATATATATATATATATATATATATATATATATATATATATATATATATATATATATATATATATATATATATATATATATATATATATATATAAGGTCAAAGTACTGCGTAGCACTTATGAAGTAGGTAGGCAAAAAGAAGTAGTAAATAGTGCTAAAAGTTTGTGAAAAATTCCACGACGTTTCGGGTTTAAACCCTTCATCAGGTGACAAAAATGCAACTGATTGTTGACAAGACAAAACATACAAACTAAAAACACACAACAAAATCGGGCACGGTAATACCGACTGGGAAAACAAACAGTGTTAAGTGGTTTACACACAGGTAAAAACAATGCAGGAATTTCTGAGCTATAAAAGTTCAAGTCTAACGTTCACACCATGTGGGGACAGGGTTCCAGGTTTCATGATTAGACGGTTTTCGGCAGCTAGGCGGTCATGATCGAAACCTCGACACGAGATGGTCGCCGAAACCATCAAGTCACGGATCGAGCATAATGACGGGGGACTAAAGTGTGTGGCTACAGGGAACCCTGGGAGGTTCTGTTTGATTGACCACAGGTTCTCAGTGACTCGGTCAGCAAGACGACGTTTTGTTTCCCCCACATACAGTATATTACAGCGTTTACATACTCGAGAACGTAAACAACATTGGCTGAAGTACAGGTAAAATGCTGATGAATGTTAAACCGGTTGTTGTTGTGACCTACAATGGAAAGGATTATGTCACAACTGACCACCGGGTGAGTGTTGCATCTCCCATGCATGTTGCATGGAAAAGTTCCTGGGTGTTAAACACTACTGCTTGAGGTTGGGAGGCACGGACCAAGAACTAAGATACGTTTTTTTCAATTCTGAATGCTGTGATGGGGGGGGGGGGGTCAGGTAAATGGTCACGGTTGGATGGGTCATGACGGAGGATCTCTACATTCCTGTAAATCGCACGCACAATGGGAGTTACAGGTGGATGAAAGGATAGGACCAACGGAATACGTCTGGTGGGTGTTTGGTCAGTTTTGGGGGCAAGGAAAGAGGTTCTATCAGTTCCTTGTATGCGTTTTAGGGTATTAGAGAGCATTCTTTGTGGACACTGGCGTTGTTCAAAGAAAAAAGAAAACTATCTGCTTGGAAACTTTAGCGAAATCCTGGTCGTCGGAACAAACTCGTCTGGCCCGCAAATGTTGTGAGTAAGGAATCGATTTGGTACGAGATCTGGGGTGGTTGGAAGGGTACATAAGGTAGTTGTGAGAGTCAGTGGGTTTAAAGTGCAGATTAGGCTTGATTTTACTGTAGGAGATGGATAATTCCGTGCCTAAAAACACTACTGAGGAGTTGGAAATACAGTGAGTGAATTTCAAAACCGGGCAAAACGTTTCAGCAAAGTTTGGCCATGTCAACAATCAGTTACTCCACCTGATGAAGAGTTTAAACCCGAGACGTCGTGGAATTTTTCACAATTGTTTACCTATATATATATATATATGTGTGTGTGTGTGTGTGTGTGTGATCACAAGAGTGACAAAGTGTGTACGAAACTTACAGCTTTTACATTGTGACAATGGTCCTCACTGAGATATAGATTAGGACTATCTCTATTGAAAGGCGAGACTAGATAATTTGAGTGAGCCTATTGAAATAGACGTAAAAGAGAAGGTCTAATAGGACTACTTAGGCCTAGAGTGTAATCCCTTCATTCAGTTTGCTGTTAAGGCGTTTAGGATATTCAAGCCGAATGGTGACGTGGTCTTCAGGCAACATTCCCAGAAATTTTCTTTTGCCTTGCAACTTCTATTATCCCATGAATCATTTGGTTCGATAGCAATGACACGTAAATTGTCTATCTAATGATGCGGTAAATTGAAATGGTTTGCACCTTTGTTGATCAACTTTTTTGGTTTTAATTGCTGACCTGGGCTGTGTCATTGTCATCCTTAGGCAGTGTTTTGACTCCCACACGTACTGCTCTCCACATGAATTGCAGTAGATGAGATAGTATAACGTTCTTGGACAGACAATTGTGTAATTTGGAAAGTGCGTGCAGTTTGATAGCTCTGAAAGTATTCAGTTGCATCAATCACAGCGCACGTCTCTCATTTTGTCGGGCAAGATGAACAACCAAAATTCTTCTTGTTAGCCTCTACTGAGGTTTTGTCCTGATATTTTGCGCTACCAATTTCCCGTCAACTTGGGAGGGGGGGGGGCGAAAAAGCAACAACGGGGTAGCAGTAAAAGTAAACTTTAGGAGAGCCCTGCTTTAAAGTATGGGCAAATATTTTTGGATGAATTTGGCGAGTGGTTGTAGATCGGGATGGCACTCAATTACCAATGGCCTTCTATCAGAATTGGAGTAACGGTTTTTGTATGTCTAAGTTTAGAACGCGGGGTATCTCTTGCGTTTTTGACGGCATTTTCAATTGAAAGTACTGTCTATTTTGGAGGTGGCTAGACAGTCCGTTAGGCGAATTTCAAAGTCTGTCTCAGAGGAACAGATATTTTTGATGCGAAGTGTTTGGCTATATGGGATATTTTTAGTGCAGTGCGGGGGATGGAAGCTGCTCGGTAATAGAAAAATTCCCAGCACAAATCCTATAGGGATCCTGTAGGACGTAAGCCATTTCCAGTAGGAATTATTAAATTGGAATTTCAATTTTCCATCGTAAGAGTTTGCTATTTTCTACGTAGGAGTTTGCTATTTCCTACGTAGGAAAGACCAGTTCCTGTAGGAATTATCAACTTCCTACAGGAATTCTAATTTTCCTATGTAGCAATTTACTACTTTCTTACATAGGAAAGTCTCACTAATTCCTGTAAGAATTTAAAGTGTATTCCCAACATATTGTCTACTTCATGTAGCTCATGCACAGTACATTTGCAACAGTTAATCCCTTTTGTAAACAAACCTGCTATGTTGATCAAACACTCTTAAAAGGGTTCCAGCTTTCCTTTTGTTAAGACTTGTTATTCAGTGATGATTTTACCACTAACATCTGTATCACTGCAATAAAACAACAAACCCCTTTAACTTTATTAATCTCAAGGTAGCTTCACACGAAGTTTACTGACAGATTGTGGATTAATAGTGGTCAACTAGGGATGGCTAAAACTTGGTATACTTTTCAAGTGTCATGTGAATGTCGATTTCTTAATACGGGACTCTGGGGTCTAAACTTTAAGCGGGCATGGCCTAATGGATTACACCATGATCGAAAAGTATTGTGAATCTCGTAGCCTGGCAGAATGTTGTATTTATATACATAATTGATTTCAATAGGCTATTTTTATGAAAGCTTTGCACGCAAGGGGAGCTTTCTTGCATCACATGATTGTCAGGAACTTTGTTGTTATTCCCGGTTTGTTATCCTTCCTTGTTAACAACCACTCATATCAGCTGGCTGTTGGGATTTACAACTGCAAGGTAAAAATCTGGTTTCATAACTTCTGTACGCAGACCCAAAGCTATTTGCGACTTGGGAAGAGACGATTTGACCTTCTTCTATGCCGCTAATGAGCAAGTTCCGATTAAGTTCTAGTTGCCATGCTTGGTTCTAATTATATACAGCATCTCCAGCAACGCACCATATAGAGTCCCAATTTTGGCTAAATTGGGCTACCGATTGGGGCTCAATCTGTGTTTTCACACGGATTTCACAGGCCCCATCTGGGCTAACTTAGCCCAATTAATCCCAACCAACCAGGCCCTAACTTGGCCCAAATGAGTTAAGAGCATCTCTCTCATGAGCCCCAGTTGGAACCAGAGGGAAACACCAACCTGAGCCCAATTAAGCCCAAGTTAAACCCAAGTTGAACCCAATTGGGGGCTTGCTTGCTGGGATCATGTTGCAACAAATACGTTTACACTTCCATATACGTATTTGTACACATATACATATAGATCACCGGGATGTCCAACGAAAATCGCCTTCCTTGGATTTTTCAGCTTTATTTAGAGGTTATGGCAAGTTGGAACCGGTAAAGCATTGTATGTTTTATGCTAGGCGGTATATTAAATTCATTGAAATTTTCACTATTCTACATTCATGTGTCAAGTAAAGCTACACCATGGCATTTGAGGATGAGAAAACGTGAGGCACGGGTTTGTCACCGACGGAGCCTAAACAAACTCATTACATCTTGTCAATACTGTGCAAGGAAAGGTTACAGTAAAAACTTGCATTTTAGGGTGTTCTACCCATTGCACAATGAAATTATTCTATTAACAGCACTGAAAGAACGTATGAAATATAGAGTACGCACTGAGCATTTTTGATATTATTGCACAATTATTTGCAACCTGAGTAATAAAAGGGTTGGTGACTTTAAATTAGCCCCAACACAACATCAGAAAGGTGGGGTATGAAAAAATAGCGCAGATGGGGCTGTCTGCAGTGTTTGTAAAACAGAACAACCTGGACTTAGTGTACTATTGTAAAAGTTATATAAAAAACCTGCTTTCTTGTACAATATGATGCTCTTTTAAAAGAAAGTAAAGGGATTTATTAAGCATCTCTAAACATTTCACCGAAAACATGTAAATTCGACATCAAATGACTTAAAGTGGCCCCTCAAAATGATCTTCAAACTTTTTTATATCAAATGATGACCACATCTACAAAATTCATGGTCACCTAACATTTGCAAATTTGACCCCCAAAAAACCTTCTGACGTATTTCCTTATTGTACTTACAACTAACTCAGCCCCTTATCGAGCTGACATGTCTACGCAGTCTGTCACGGCATGAAAATGATGTTATGTCTGTCAACTACTTTAGTAGCCCAAGTAGTATGAAAATTGGCTATTTCACTGCTTCTTAACAGAAAAGACCCTCACCAATTGTTCTCCTCTGAAAATGGACCGTGGGCTAGAACCTTACAAACAAGCGCAACAATGTTGCCGAAGCTCAGCTTTTCCTGTTGACCTAAAAGTCTGCAGTCAATATTTTGGATGGGTCTGTAACTCATGTTGATCATACGTACGTTAGAAAACAAAGAGATAAATAATACGTACGTTAGAAAACAAAGAGATAAATATAAATGCAATGAAATATGTATTGAACTCCTGAAGTCTCTGAAAGACTAAATCTGGTACACAAAGTTAACTTTATATACTGCACAGATGTTAGTATACAAATAATGAATGTTTATGAGTGTGCTGCTTTGTAGACCTCATTTGTTTTCCATAATTAGACCCAGATAGTAACTTCCGATAAAGAAATTTTACAAATGGTTAAAGGTCTTAAAAGCGATATTTTGCCCCAGAGATATTCCTTGAACTTGTCCAGGGACAGAAGCTCAAATGAGTGTTGCCACTATGATTTGGAAAAACCAAAACTGCTCAATTGCTCAATATAAAGGGATAATTTCTAAATTAAATTCTTTACGCGCCTCGAATTCTGAGTACTCTTTAGTCCCGTTTTCCCCTACAAAATTATTTTACTGCATAACATTTTTATGATTGGGATCTACCAGGTATATAAATCGTCGATCGCTTTTAGGACCCGTGAATGTGTCGCAACAGGCCGGATGGTAACTACAGTTCGTGGAGAGCGTTGGGAAAATATGCACACTTATACTAAGTCTAAGGCTATTGAAATATCATCCCCCATGGCTTCCCCTCAACAACTTGGTGGGGCTTTCGGCAACGGAGAACAAGACTGGGGCGGTTCCTGCAGTGTCGACGCCCATGTGACTGCACCAGGCTTGTGGCCTGACAAGGTACTGAATAGGGGCGAAATGGCTTCCAGGGGCTAAAAAATTTTTAAGGGGGCCAAATGTATACAAATGCCATTAAGCCAATGGCAACTTGAAAACTTGCTAGGGGGCGAACAATTTCAAAGAGGGATTCGCCCCCTTGGCCCGCTTGACTAGAAGCCTGAGCTGTAAAATTCCTGTAGGCTCCGAGACTGACATATGGCACACGCCTTCAAAAAGCACGTTTTCCTTTTCAAATCGAAAATTGTTTTTGGAATGTTAGCACAACCGTTAAGCTTAAACCGAATGAAGCTTTGTATTTTCAATCAACGTGCTATATTCTTTGTTTGAAAGAAAGGGTTGGGTTCCTCTTTCCTCGTACGACATTTCCTAGACAACATTCACCCTAGTGACTTGAAATAGTGTACCCCGAGCCGGTATCCCAATTCACGAGTAGCTTCTTTCCTTCATGCGACAATATAAACTAATTTGCTATTAAGGAGGATAAGTCATTTGTTTACCCTTCATACTAAATATTTTTTGTCTAGAAATGTTAAGAAGAATGTTTGTAAAGGACATACAAGAAAACTTGAAAGATTAAGGTAATGTTTACAAATAACTTGAAACTTGAGGCGACTGGATATATTCTCTTTAAACTTTATGCCAAACTCCTAAAACCATTCAGACATCAGGCTAAGTTGAATACTTGTTTCTACCGCCTAGCTTATACCACTAGCCTATGTTTCGCACAAGGCCACATATTCGCAAGAACTTGCATAACTTTCAAACGTCCGGTATTTCTTTTCGAGTAGGCCTAACCATGATCCAACCAATTTAGCTTGTCTATTATTAAAACGCCTGAATGAGATCAGCACCACATGTTCATGACGTAACGCCTCCATAGAAGGCTGTACGGTATATTCCTTATTCATGTCATATCCCTGGTTTGGAAAGCAAAGAGCTGAGCAAACATAGTCTGACATAGTGGGGTAGCCCACGTACGGTATTCAAAAGTCGATACACAGCACTTTGCGTAAACACTTTCACACGATTAAGCACGAGAAGTCCTGTACATTTATATATGTTCAGTATACGTTTGTACTTCGTTTCGTTGCACAGTCTCTCAAATGATAACAACTGTGATTCTCGACGTATTCCCGAACATGGGGACTTCGCCAGAATTTGTTTCAAAAAGTGATGTTTTCATGCCTTTAATGATTGCAGAAACGAAAAAAAATTAACTTTTGTTCAGCACAAATTGAACTATCTATATGAAAGATATTATCAAGATTGGTGTAAAACTGAAAGACAAGTAGGGAATTTTACGTTTTCAAACAAAGCCTTCTCCCGAGGTCAAATAGCCGCCAAATTAATCGAAAAGAGTCGCAGCATGCAGATACTACTTTTGCTTACATCTCTACTGAATTTCAGCCAAATCTAACGAAAAACAGCGAAATGTCAGGCACTTACACGCAAATGTTATGGTGACAGACGTTTGCCGTGACGTAGAACATTTGCCGTGCACGACAGCAATAGCTCAGCTGAAAGCTTTCAGCTGAGCTAAAAATGAAGTCACCATTACAGTTGAATATGCTTGCTTGCTTCATAATTCGCGGCAGGTCCAAAGTCGAGCTCTCACTGTAGCCATGCATGCAGACAAAGGGAAGACTGTGTTTGTAAGTAACACGGAATCTTCTACACTAGCGAATGAATAATCGTTTGTAAAAAGTTCCTAGTCTTTGAACTGAAACCGCAAACATTTGTCGCAGGTGACATTGAAAACACCCACTCCGGCACTTCTGAACCTTGTGACAACAAACATGCCCGACTTTTCGCTTTTCAATCCAGCATTTCCAACTACAGCTATGTTTTGCTTTTGAGCTCAGCTGAAAGCTTCAGCTGAGTTACAGATATCGTACATGGCAATGTCTGTCACCAGGCGCGGATCCAGAAATTTTGAGGGGGGGGGGGGCCCAAGATGGAAAACCTCATGTGCACCGAAGGTGCACCACGAGCGCGAAGCGCGAGTACCTACGCGTGGGGTCCAGGGGCCCGCGTTAGGGCCCCTGGCGGGGTCCAGGGACGGAGCCCCGGTGGGGGTCCAGGGGGCGAAGCCCCCGGAAGCTCTCGCAATATTTTAAGAGCACAGAAATCGCCTCTAGTTCTTATGTCAGTGAGATTTTATACCTTTTCATGTTGCATGGAATATGATGTGTATGGCTCATTTTAAGTTACTATACGTACCTGCAGAAGTTACGGAGAATCTAAGGTATCTTAAAACTTACACGCCAACATTATGAGCCCGGTGTAGGTAACTTGAAATGATTTTTCCCATAATGAGTGTTTTACTTTCGTTCTACGGTATTCGGGTATAGGACGTCAGATGAAACAATTGCGCCCGAAGCGCGCCGAAAATTTGAATTTACATTTAAAACCATTGCTATGACTAACGGTGTCAATTCCCTTTATGTGTGTCTATCAATTAGAAGGTGGGTTCGATACTAAATTTTCAGTTCTCATAAGAAGAGGAGGGTGAAAAAATGAATATCAGTTGTTTTACATCCTTACAATGCTGACTCTGAAATCACGTTTATGCACACGAATAATTGGCTTATAGTAGAACCCCACCGATGAGTAATGCGAATACGTTTGGGACCTTATTGATAGTAAAAGGAGCAATTCAAGGCTAACAGTGCGCAGATCAAGCAAAAATCAAGAAATATTGAGAAAACTTTGCAAAAACGTGAAAGATTTCAAACGATTTTTGGTAAAAAGTGATAAAAATAAATCCATCACTCAATAAAAACGTACTTCTCTCCATGATCGTAAATAATTGCGCGCGAAGCGCGCCGAAAATTTTCGGTATAGTGCGTCCCGGGAGCTCTGTATTAATTGTACACTGTAAAAGGAGGACCAACAGGACTTTCATAACCTTACATCCATATGTGAGGAGAGATGATATATCACCTTCTTTATGGACTATAGGGTATACCCTTCAGAAATCTATGACCGATGGTGCCGTCTGGAGTTGGTGATTGGGGGAACCGCAGCTAACTGCTAAACCGTGCCCTTTTAGGCAGTGGGGTTTTGTATACGCTATATAAAAAAGCGGGAGACCGTTTTCTTATTAGTACATGAGAGTGTTATCCCAGGAAGGGGTTTATCCTTCCCTTTGAGAAATTTTTGTTAATTTTAGGGGGCCTATATGCAAAATGGTGGTATCTTTGGGTCATTCTAAAGTGATTGTATGTTTAGAAAATGTCCACAATTTAGTGAATTCTAACTTTTGTTCGCGTGAAAAAGGGGAGTAAGAGACGGTTAAAATATTGTCTTCAAACCTCCTTAAGTCCCAGGAAAAATCATGGGCGTGGATCCATCTCCAAAAGTGTGTGCGGGGGGGACCTTTTTCACATTTGTGAATCGCCGTCCTGTGGCGTGGAAGAAGCAGTTGGTGGTAGCCAGAATTTGCGTCACGGGTAGGCAATAAGTTTTGTGATCTTCGGCATGGGGGAGGGGTCTAAGGGAAATTTTTCTAGAACTGAATGCCCTCAGATGCAATTTGGTGCAACAAAAGTGTACGACTTTTAGGTTATTTTTCTTCTAAAAATTTCGTTTTCCTAGGCATAATTGCAGTCTGTTACATCATTTTTGAAAAAGTGAGGGGGACTTTTTGACGATGTCCCCCCCTTCTAAAAAGTGAGGGGGACGCGTCCCCCCGTCCCCCGCGATCCACGCCCATGGGAAAATTGTACACGCAATTATACCTGCGTGGAGTCCACAGAAACATTCTTGGACTTTAATAAAATTTTTCCTTTACATTTTAGGATATCAAAGGTTGACAGAGAACAGTATAGAGCCTCCCGGGAGCTCTAAATTAGTTACAGTATACAAACGAGGGACCAACGGGATTCTCACTACCCGACATCCATATGGGAGGAGATATGATATATCACCTTCTTTTTAGGTATAGCAAGAGGGATGGTGGACAGGCAAAATTCGTTTCAGAAAAGATTTTCGTCATTATTGAACGTCGTGGTAAGATGTTTGACCGGAAAATAAGCAACGGCAATAACGTACATTCAATCTTTCAAATCATGTGCTAGACTAGATTAGTCAAAGATCCCATAATGATGAAAGCCCTACAGAGAAGGAGATGTACTTTTAGAAAAATGTATTGGAATAATTTCTTGCGTCAAAGCTTTGTCAATGGTATATATAATCGGGTGTAAACCCTGTCGTATGCGCGCGAAGCGCCCCGAAATTTTGAATAAAATATTAGTCCATGACAAAACCTGCATTTCAGAACCTGCATCGGACACTGTCACTTTCCCACCAACCTATGCTATTCAGAAACGAATCTTCTGACTGAGAATTCTTAAAAAGCACTTTTGCTCCTTTGTTCCCCCGTGAGTAGTTACCGAAAGCTATTGATATAAGGACAACTCTGACACAAGGCTTGACGCTAGCGGAGTGTGCGAAAATTTGGAATTTGTCAAGAATTTCCAAAACTTATGATAGTTTGAGAACAGTTTGTAAAAGGAAATGGTTAGAACAAATAAACAAGTCATCAAAAATACATCTCACCCTAAATCCTCCACAGAAATCTGTAGCTTAAACGACTTTTGGGACCATTTTAAAAATTTTCAAGAATGGATGGGGGAGGGGGACACACGTCATCCATTGCCCACTGTGCCGACGCCACTGTCTGTAGCGTAAAAGCCTTTTGAGTCCATTTTAAAACTTTTCAGACAGTTTCGAAATCGAATAGGGTATCATGCACGCCGCTACTTTGCCTGCAACAGCTGGTGCCACTGTGCACAATAGTAGGTCACTTGACAGCTTGTCTTCTGTATTCATTCTGCAAGGTCTGTATGGCGAAAACTTTGCCTCTCAATCCCTCTAGATTACAAAAAAATTTCACTCTTTAACACAAAATTGTTACTAAATTTCAGTGCAGCTAGCCGAGCCCATACTACATATGTCACGATGTTTACTTATTTAGATCTTAAGTCAAGGATCATTACTCAGCTATTCGCCTGTTTTCGAACATTGTAGCGCTCCTTTCGTCGCCAACCACTTTGAAAGATATATAAAGAGATAATCCAGCGATAGCTTCACCCAACCCCTACAGAAATATATACTTTGAATACGTTCTTAGACACTTTTATTCATTTTTTGCTCTTAATTTTTCTTTCTTCTTTTCTTTTTTTTCTTTTTCTTCTTTTTTCTCCTTTCGTTTTTTTTTTCGTGGCGAGGGGGGGGGGGGCGGGCCCCCCAGGCCCCCCTGGATCCGCGCCTGGTCTGTCACTTTTCGACATCGTGTTTGAATGTGTGGCATTTCGCTATTTCTTCATAGATTTGACTGAAATTTGGCTGATATGACTGAACAAGGGCCATGCCGTACGTAGGCAATACGGGGACATGTGGCGCGGATCTCATTCATACGTTTTAGTAATAATAGATGAATTGGTTGGATGGTTACTCGAAAAGAAAGGTTGTTGTGTTGGAGTTGTGCAAGTTCTTGTGAGCAAGTGGCCTTGCGCGAAACAGTGGTATAAGCTACACATTCTTAGCACTACGACGGTGGCACAGAATGCTAGGTACACTACAGGTATAGGGTTCAGTAAACCTTAACATCGTCACACCTCACTGAACCCCATAAAGTTAGAGTACGTAACATTCTGTGCCATCTTCAACCACTTAGCTCACTAAGCTGAAAGCTTCAGCTCAGCCACTGCTATCGTGCAAATGTCTGTCACTTTTTGACATTGCGTTCAAATGCCTGGCAATCCGCCATTTCTCCATCGATTTGTCCGAAATGTGGCCGACGTGTTATCGAGGAAAATGTCATAATAATATAATTTTTTTTGTAAACGTGAACTTTATTTGAGTTTAGGAGAGGTCCTTTTTTGAAAACGTAAAATTCCTTTATTATCTTCAGTTGTTGTGTGGTAAATGTGTTTAAATGTTTCATATTGATAATTTGAATAGTACTGAAAGAAAGTTAAGGGTCTGAGTTGTTATCGTTATCATTTTGGGCACCAAACAGTATTTTCTATAAAACATTTAGGCCAAACACGAAATTTTCGATTTTCAGATTATTCTCTGTGCAATATAATAAGATGCAGGTCGTTCCATTACTAACTAGGTGATATGTTGTGTAAAATTTAAACTGTCTATTACACAATATAGTAGTTGTCGGAAAAGTGTAATAAAAGTATTTTATATAGAAGCTTTTGTTTAATTAGTTCAAGGGTGAAAACAGTCAGTTTTCATGTTCTGTTTATTTTATGTTTTCAAGACATTGTAAAGTTAACCCCCTCGTTGACTTACAAGACATTGCTGGTTGTCTTATAAGTTGTATCGGTAAAATGTTGGCAAATGTTTCATTTTATTTGGTATTTTTACTACTGGAAGAGGTATGAAGAATAAATAACATAAAGTATGTTCAGTAAGAATTAATACAAAGAGTTTCCTTAAGCGACTCTGATCTTGGTTAGAAGAATATTATAAACAAGGGTAAAAAATGTCCCTATTTAATGTAGATATGTTTATGGTGTTCATAACGATGTTCAATCTTAACAAACATCTGTGCAGTATATAGCTTACACGTGTGCCACATTTGCCTTTCATAATTACTTAAGAAGTTCAAAAAATATTCGTTTCATTACATTTATGTTTACCTCTCTCTTACTTCAATTTACGAATGGTCAACTTCAGTTACAGACTCAACCGACATATTGACTGCACATATTTCCATGGCCTAGGAAATGCTGGCCTTCGGCAACATTGCTGCTCTTATTTCTCCAATGAATCTTTGAAACCGGACATCCGTAGTACCATTCTTCTTACTTTTTCCTCCTCCATTATCTTACATTTTTATCACTAAACCCAGTGCAGAACACCCTACATCTACCTCTCTCATTACGTGACCCATACATCTCATCTGTTTGATCCTCGTCTTAGCACCTACTGAGTTAAATGCCAGAGAAAAACTAGAAAATGTGGTTACGAAAATCGTAACCACTTACTGTCCATGATTGTTTCTGTGCTGGTATTTTGAAACGTCCTCAGTGGTTATGCTAGCTCAGAAGCGAAGCCAGGCCTGGGGAGGGTTTTGGAGTACGAAATGAGGGAAAGGTCTAAGGGGAGGGAGAAAAACGGCTATTTTAGGTCTCCAGATGCAAAATGGTGCAATGTTTGTGCCTCAAATGTAATAAAGCTTATAGTGATCATGTGTTTTTGCAATTATATTTTTCAAGGTTGGGTCATGGGGGGTTTCAACCCCCCAAACCCTCCCCGTGGCTACGCCACTGTGCTAGCTTTAGAATATTGGTCTTTCAATTTTCAGTGTTGGCACAGTGAAGATGTGAGAAAGATGGACCAAATCCGTCAGACAATAGGCCTATATGTACTTGAAGATAATTAAATCCTCTTAACTTGATGCACCGAAATTTGAGTGACAGATCACTTTGCTTTTACTGTTTGACTTCGAGAAGCACAAATTTTAGGCTTTGCATGCAGGAAATGGTAGGCCTACTCTCAGGGTCTTGTGGGAAGTATTCAAAATATTTCATGTCTAAACAAATTAGCCTATAGCTGTACTTCTCCGCAGATATCATCACAATGGACTTGTAGTAGGCTGCAAGCTTCACATTTCTTGCTTCAAAACAATCTCACCTTTCGTGATTGACCTTGCCTAGCCGACATACTCTAAGCAATCGACCAATCAGCAAACGCGACAGCACTTACAGCCGTACAGTGTGTGTATGTCAATGGCAGCTCCCTGGTTTTACGACATAAGAAGCGTGCGTAGAGTAGGCCTACTGTGTGCGAAATACGACAGTACGACCATGTGCCACAATATACTGTAGGCCTACTACTGTTTAGGTAGTTTGACTTACTCAAGCCATTCTTAACAAAACAATAAAATACAAAACTGCTAAAATAAAAACCAATCATGCTCAGCCCCATTCCAACCAAAAGTGACCAAGAAGTCCCGTTCCCATCTACATGATTCACTCTACATAATGAGCTCAATGGTAGAACAAAGCACTCAATGAGAATCAAGAAACATTGAACGAAAGAACTGCTTCTCGAAAATGAGAAGCGTGCCTAAGGTACTGTCCATGACGTCATGGACAGTACAATGACAATTAAGTTACTTCTTATTCCATTTTACTGTGAGCGAATTCCAAGCAGGATACTGAGTGGCACGTGCCTCCCACCATAATTTTTCGACGACCCCAACAAAGGTGAAATGTAGCTTATGACGCTTTACTATGCAAAAGTAATAAACAACATAAAATAACATTTCATATTATGTTCAGAAATAAGACTTCCTTGCCGAGAATTTATGATCACAAAATGACTGTGTTTCCGTGCTTGGCGCCCACCTTTCGCTGAGAGTATGTCAATCTTTCAACACTACAAAGTGACAAAAAACACGTGTACGTTCCGGTATACGTATGCACTTAACCAGGGGATCAGGGATTTGGGTAAATCCCCCTTTCCACCTAGCCCCCATTTCTCTTGAGGAACCCCCCTCTCCTATATCTCCAGACTTCATAACTGATCACTGGAATTAAATGCTATCTTTGCAGGAAAGTTTTCAGGGGTTCTCATCAAAACATAATGTAAAAAAATTGTCCAAAAAGGAAGAATATTAGATAAGATAAATAACTTATATAATAGGTCTGTCTGCGGCCACTGAGTAATAAACCATATAGCTGCCACACAATACAAACATAAACTTCCATCAACTTGCGATAAAAGCAAACATGAACTGCCACCAATAAGCGATAAAAGCCTCTATAAGAAGCCCGAAACGTAAAGATTTGTGAGAGAATTGATGGCAAGCCTTTTAAACATTTATCTACGTCTCTCTCCGCTAGTCTTCAGGAGGAAGCGCGATTCGAAGGGGATCAGGGTCGGGCCCACCACCTTTTTCCCAGCAAGCCTCTTTGTCACATGAGCGAACCCTCCTGCGTACTATAGACTATCCTTGAGGAGGGTATAGATTACAGGAGTGCTCTTATGATGAGTATCGAGAAGCAACCAGGGAGATGGTATTAACCAAGTCCTGCCCAAACTTTGCTTCGAAACCCACCTATTTAAGATTTATAATGCAAGACAAGATGTAAATTCGTCTACGTCTTTCTTAATTTCCATTTTCGTCGAGAGCAGGGACATGCACCTCGTCGAGTAACATCTCTTTCCCATGGCTGATCAGTACTTCACCTGTGCTTCTTCTTCAGGAGGTCAAGTTTGTGAATGTGATCCAAATTTTCGGCGCGCTTAGCACATTATAGAGTTGTATTGTTATCATTACCAAGTTTGGTTTTGGATTACTCAATGATACAATTTTTCGTATGCAGGGAAGCCCACAAAGCAGGATATGGCAGCTCCAAAATACTGCAGTGTGCCCAAGATACCGTAATTTGTGGTCCCGAAAATCAGTTCAGTAAAAATGATTTTTGGCTTTTATTTTCGGAAAATATGAAAAAATCTGAAAGTCATGAAAACACGAACTTAATATACTTTACATACTCGTGTGTTGGTCGATTTCACATCAAAGCTTACAGCCCTGTTAATGAATGTATGTACACGATCTCTGTGGTACAGTAGTGTTAGCGGTAGGGTGTCTGCGGGGGAGGGGGTGGATGTGGCAAAGGAGATGAAGGGCTCCTTCCTGAGACTGACAGAAAGGTAAGCCCAAACTATCAAGATATTGCAGGCAAATTAAAGGGAAGGGGAAGGGATAGGGGAAGAGTTTTTACGTAAACACCCAGTCCATTGCAAATCCAAGTAAAATATGTAGTATGTGTTGACACCCTAATTTAACTTGCCCTTCCTGCGTACGCATCAATAGTAATTGGGAGCAGAACCCTTTCGGGGGTAACATTTGGTTTTCGCTCTTCGTTATCCTGCCAAAGGGACTTTTGAAAAAGTATTGTAGCCGCTGCTAGTAGTCCCTAACTTTGAAACACCGCCGTGGGTTGGAGCCATCCATGACAGACCCATAATATAAAGGTTGGAGGTCAAAAGGTTAATAAGTTCAGGTGAAGCGTCCCTTCGGGGACCAGAAGCCATTCGGGGATAACATTTTGATTTTTGCCCGTCGGTATCAAGCCAAAGGGACTTTCAAAAAAAAAAAAAAAACCCATCATGAGATTGAGCCTTCAAGGGGATGTGGGACTGTGTGCCCAGTGCTGGCCTTCTGTCTTAATTTTTTTGCAAGTTTATCTGAGGTGAAGTAAATAAGTTAAAGTTTGTGATATTTCACATCAGCCAGTCATCTCAAAAAATTTGCCTGCATGATTTTAAGTTTCGGTCTCAAAGAAGGAATCTTTCCCGAAAGAAACCCAAAAGTTTTGTTTGGCTTTGCTTGAGACAAATTTTCCAACATCTTACTCATCATCAACACAGAATCTCCCTTGCGTCACTGTTCACTAATGTCACGAAAAAAATGCTTCTGCATTTTGGGAGCCAACCCAGGACCTATATGGCGGTCTATTGTGTACCCCAAACTAAGAAAACCGCTTGATTTCAGTTATACTCAGCAGGTTCACAACTTCGATCAGAATCGATATGATGTTTACCGGGAAGTAAGAGCCTCTGCCCTTTTTGGTAAGTTTCTCCAAATACTCGACTAAATGTTCGTAGGTAGGCCTGATCGTGCTATATGGGTATGCTATACCCTCTAATTCTCTATTCTAATTCCCATTCAAAGCCCCTCCTACTCCTTCCGACAACCCGATAAGCTCAAATGAATTATCTGTATCTGAGCCTGGATTGGTTCTCGGTGGCACTGTCTGTATTCATTAATGGCATGTAAAGACGATATTTCAAAATAGGAATGATAAACACTTTTCATACTTGGTACATGGATTAATCATATTGAGAGAAAGAACCCTATTATTTTGGTGAAAGCCAGAGGTCATATAGGTCACCAGAGGTCGAAAACGAAATCCTTTTAAACACGAAATTTCAAAGTAGGAAACATAGATACTTTTCATTCTTGGCATGTGAATGCATTTTATTCAGAAAATGAGCCCTACTGTTTATTTTGGTATAGGTGAAAGGCTATCTGGGTAACCGGAGTTAAAACTTGAAAAGTTTTGTAAATTGCTTGAAAACATGATATTCAAGATACGAACAATGGACACTTTTCATATATGTCATATAGATTTATCATTTTGAGGAAAAGAACCCACTTGTTTTTGGTAGAGGACAGAGGTTATGTGCGTCACCAGAGATCAAAACTTAAAAGTCCATAAACACAAAATCCAATATTTTAAGTAGAGCTTGGAAGTCATGTCAGGCCACCAGACGTCAAAAACCAAAGGCATAGTAAACATAATATATCAAGCTAGGAAGCATGGATAATTTTCATACTTGCCATTTGAATCTGTTATAATAAGCAGATGAACGCTATTGTTTTCCCCAGAAGTCAAAGGTTATTTGAGGTCATCAGAGGTCAAAACTGAAAACGTTATATTTAGCATGTGGATGCATTATTGACAGTAGATGAGCTCTGTTGTGTTTGATAGAGGTCAAAGGTTATCTAAGGTCATTGGAAATCAAGTGGGATGCTTAAAAACATAATATTTTAAGAGGACAACAATGGTGCAGTTCATTCTAAGCATAAGGATACCCATACTGAGAAAAAGAACTCTATGATTTTGTGGAGGTCAAAGACCATTTGGGGTCTCCAGAGGTCAAATGGTGTAAACTTCTTTAATACGGTATTTTATGTAGGATATGTAGATCTTTGCGATGGCTTTCCTACGATTTGCCAGGGTATAGCGTATATCATGAAAATGAAAATCAGTTACATAGCCCATAGCCTATGAATTTGGTGGCACTCTTGGTCTGAAGCAAGCACCCTTGCGTGGGCCACTTAGAAAGTTTTTCTTTGTTTGCATCTTTTTAAGTTGCCCGACTTTGTTGAGGCCATTTAAGTAGGTTTGTAGTGATTAGCTTTAGCGCCCTCATTTTCAAATGTACTTTTCCTCGGCATAGTTGCATAGTTTATGTTAATTAGGCCAGCATTCTACAGCTGCTGAGTAGCGCACATACAACTCGCATTCTTGTTTACACTAAGTATGCGCCATAGTCTGCAGATACAACACATCACTGCAGCACTACTGGATCGCCTTCAGCAAAGCCTATAGTCTCGCTTCATCAACCAGCCATTTTGAGACGACATTTTCGAGACGGCATTAGCTTGCAGAGAAGACAAACAGGTACCGTAGGGTACTTAGCATTGCGGATAACATTATATTACAGTTATCGCTTCCATTTTACTACAGTTATCGGAACTTATCGCTTCGGCCTTATTTCATTTAAACATGTTCACTTGCATTGTTAGCGCCGCAAGGTGCACGGGAATAACAATTAAGTCATCGCGTGTGTATAGGCCTTACGTACACCATCCTAACAAGTAACTAACTGTAGGCTTTACTAGTCAACCACATAGGCTAGCTTATTAGCTTAATATCTGGACCTAGGCCTAGCCCTGCAGCGTCACAGATTGCAGTAATCTCTGGTAGGCAATTCACTTCAACGGTTGCAGCATTTACAACTGCCACGGTCAGCTTATTGGGGTGCAGCTTATACCGGCAGTGCAACCTCGGGCAATGAATCACCGGCAGCATTTCACTTCTGCTAGAGCAGCAAACTTACGGCGGTCAATTCAACTTACTGGCAGAGCCGAACTCACTCATATTCGATTGCCTCTACTCAACAGCCTACTTCAACTTAGGGACCGATGTTACTAGGGTTGGCTGACTCACTAGCCACCACATTCACGGTCGGTCTTGGTGTAGACTTAGGTGTAGGTCATTACGTAATAAGTTATCAACAGCAGTAGCCAATACAGCTGTCTAATTCAGCTTCCTACATAAATTAATCCCAGCACATGTGCATACCTAGTCAACCTTAACTGCATGCTAACCGGTACCATTTCCATTTACCTTTGCAGATCGGCTGGAGAACTTGATTGGCACATGATGGGAGATTTTGAGCACGCGTGGATTGGAGACCACCTTAACCTTCTGACCTAGGCTAAATTACATCAAGCCTCAGCAATACAGTATATTCATTATTAACAAATCTCCAAAGGTTCTTGCTGTCACTATTGCAAAGTTTCAGGTTTTAAAATCGCCTGCAGAGAGAGGGAGCTGGTTCGACTTTCCCTAGGAAGCACTGCTCAAATTGTGTGAACTGAACACTCCGGAAAGTGACAGCAGTACTTAAAAATAACTTTTGGAGGCAAGAAATTACTTTGAGTTTTGGCTTCCTGGTTGTACTGGTATCAGATGCTGCCGTTGTTTAGCCGCCATACTCCCGTTCTTACAATCGAGTTTCAAAATTGTTCATATTTCTGCCCACTCAATTCTCATTTCAAAAGAAAAAATCTGCAAATATAAAAAAATTGTATACATTTCAGGTTCTTTGTTGTACAGTGACACTAATTGTACCTTTCTCCATTTTCGAATTTTCCCATCTACCCCTTCTTATTTGCATTTAACACCACTAAATCATTCAGTTATTCCTCCATCATATTTGTCGCAAACAAAAAGAAAACAAAAACTAACTATAGCATTAAAGTATCTTCAAAGGTTAACTCATGGGCATCAACAGACGGGGGACGAGAGGGGGACATGTCTTCTTACATTTGAAAGTAAAGGGGATTGCCCCTTTCACTATTTCAAGATCTGTAGCGAAAATAGAAGGTAAACGTTTGACTCCATAGCTTATACTATAGCTGATTGAATGGAATCAAACTCGAAAATAGTGGAAACATACATTTAACGTATTAAATGGGTAGAAAAATGCATTAAGTTACCCCACGGATCATCTGGTCTCCAAATTTTCCCAGGACTTGAGTGAGCTGAGAGTCTCTCACTCCGAGGATTTCGTTACTCTCGTTTGAAATAGATCAGGTCAAGGTCATGTCCCCTCCTTTGAGACTTTTGACGCTCTCAGATGGAATACGATAATTTATACCAATTTTTTTCCCCAATGGTTTGGGGAGATAGTTTCTAAAGTAAAGCAATAGGAACTGAACCTATTGGTGTTGTATGGTACAAAAATGATGCTAAAATAATATTGCCGTGCTTGGTTGATAAGATTTAAACCGGATTAAAATTGTTACATTTTAGTTTAGTTGGCATATACACTTTGCTGATTCCCAGTGGAGTCCAGGAAAGAAGCCATGGTTGGGAGCCAGCTACTCATCAGAAACATGTATAACTCAAATTATCTACTTGAAAAACTAGGGTTGGATAAAAGCTATTTGGAGGCACACCTCGATGCTTTCACCCTGTCACTAGGCATCCGGAATTCTATACAACACCTCTTCATGCATCTTACGATCCACGTACAATACCCGCCACTCAATGGAAGAAACCCCAAGGTTAAGTTACAGTGTAAGTGTCCGTGTAAAGTCACATGCAATTACAAGTCTGGAAAGACCGGGCATTTTGTATTCAAAGGGGGGCGTACTTCTTCTCTTCGCCATTAGTGCCACCTTTTTCTCCTTTGCATTCATCAGAGTCGATTTTTCTGTACAAATGAAAAAAGGAGGCAAAATGATATGAGTGGAAAATAACTTACTTCGAATGGGAAGGAAATATACTTACCTCTCTCTTTGGACGTTCATTGATTGGTCTAAATCAGCAAAACATGTAATATGATTGTTCCTACAACGCCCAACCATCTTTCAGCTGTGCATATGACAGTCTAGGGTTACGCTTTCTGTATTAGGGAAACCTGCTTCAATAATCTATCGAAGGTGTGTTTACAGTAAGCATAAATGGTTGGAATATTTTCTGACGACTCTCAAGTAAAGAACTTCATACAAAGCAACCAAAAGTTAGTTAAAAGGCGAATGATCATACTGCCAAGTTACCCTAAAATAAACACTTAGACGTTTCAATAATCTGGTTTTGTCACTGAAGAGATAAAGTCTTGATATGATTTAATTGAGTTACTTTTCATAGTTTTATGTGCTACGGTTATGTTTTTAAATATTATGAAGGGTAAAACTTGTAAAGCCAAAAACACTAGGTTCGTAAATTAGCTCGCGTTAAAAATGAAGCAGAGGCGACGTCGAATTCCTTAAAACGAACCTGTAGAGTGATTTTGTCTCTCTCGCTGTGGATGGAAGGGGCTTTCCTTTCGTTTCAGGAAGTAATAAGCAGAGACAACCGGCAGCGATGGAAAAGGATCCAAAAATTAGAATTGGAAGACTGGGCCACACCTCCCCAAGAATCAAAATGAGAGGAGCAACGATACCTCCAATACGGGATGACGTTGAAAACAGTCCCATTCCGCTGCTCCTGCAGAACCACAAAAGGATAGAGAGATGGCTATTTTTTCTTTGCTTTAATACTGACTTTTGTAATTCAGAAAGTTTTAAATTTACTACTGTTTGAGCCATTTGGAGAATATTTACTTTGACTGGGCTTCGGGCTATACAATCGTAAGTTAGCTCCTATCTTAAAAGTAAGCCCGTTAGCTAGTTGAATTTATTTGTAGTTTAAATAACAGGATTTTCCCCCTATAAACCTTTAGATGGAGAGTGAATGGGCAAAGATTCTTCAGTGTGTCCCGAGTCCAACTCTGCCCACAATTCCACCCCTCTTAGTTTCTTCGCTGAGGATTACTATGGTCACATGGTTGCCTTGAATAAATCAAAAGACACACCAGCCTACCCGGCTGCGTTTAAGGAGAGGGCCGGGGACCTCCCTGGAAATATTTGGGAAGAAAAGGGACCCTTATATGCAATTTATTTGAATGATTTTTATGATGAAACTGCGAGAACAAAATGGTGAACTTGTACAGTTTGTATTGGAGTAACAGATGAATCCACAACTAAGTATGATGTTTGAGATAACCACTGGCTATATTATAGTTTGAAATGGGCTGGATGCATTCTTAGGCAAGTTTCTCCTCCTGACGAATAAACCAACTTTCTCCTACAAGATAATTAGCTAAACTCAAATGAGCTGGTAAAGAAACTTTTAATCTAAAGGGCATAAGCGGTCGCCGCAAACTTATTTAGAAACAACAGTTAAATGTCACAAATGCAGGCGCGGATCCAGAAATTTTGAAGGGGTGGAGCAAGATGGAAAATTTCACGTTCACCAAAGGTGCACCACGAGCGCGAAGGGCGAGTTCCTACCGTCCAGGTGCCCACGTTAGGGCCCCTGTCGGGGTCCAGGGGCGGGGCGCCGGTGGGGTCCAGGTGGCGAAACCCCCTGAAGCTCTCGCAATATTGCATTTTAAGAGCACAAAAATCGGCTCCAGTTCTTATGTCAGTGAGATTTTATACCTTTTCATGTTGCATGGAATTTTGATGTGTAGGGCTCAGTATAAGTTACTGTATGTACCTGCAGAGGTTCCGGAGAATCTAAGTTATCTTAAAACTTACACGCCAACATTATGAGCCCGTGTAGGTAACTTGAAATGATTTTTTCCATAATGAGTGTTTATTTTCGTTATACGGTATTCGGGTATAGGATGTCAGATGAAACAATTGTGCGCGAAGCGCGCCGAAAAGTTGAATTTACATTTAAAACCATTGTTATGACTAACGGTGGTAATTCTCTTTATGTGTGTCTATCAATTAGAAGGAGTGGGCTCGATACTAAGTTTTCAGTTCTCATAAGAAGAGGAGGGTGAAAAATGAATATCAGTTGCTTTACATCCGTACAATGCTGGCTTCTCTGAAATCACGTTTATGCACACGAATAATTGGCTTATGGTAGAACCCCATCGATGAGTTATGTGAATACGTTTGTGACCTTATGATAGTAAAAGGAGCAGTTCAAGGTTAAAAGTGCGCAGATCAAGCGAAGATCAAGAAATATTGAGAAGACTTTGCAAAATCGTGAAAGATTGCAAATGGTTTTTCGTAAAAAAGTGATAAAAATAAAATCACTCAATAAAAACGTACCTCTCTCCGTAAGCATAAACAATTGCTCGCAAAGCGTGCCAAAATTTTCGGTATAGAGCCTCCCGGGAGCTCTGCATTACTTGTACACTGAAAAGGGGGACAAACAGGACTCTCGCAACCTGACATCCATACGGGAGGAGAGATGATTTATCACCTTCTTTTTAGGTATAGCAAGAGGGATGGTGGACAGGCAAAATTCGTTTCAGAAAAGATTTTCGTCGTTATTGAACGTCGCGGTAAAATGTTTGGAAAATAAGCGACGGCAATTACCTACTTTCAGTCTTTCAAATCATGTGCTAGACTTGATTAGTCAAAGTTCCCATAATGATGAGAGCCCTACAGAGAAGGAGATGTACTTTTTAGAAACATGTTCACATCTGAATAATTTCTTGCGTCATAGCTTTGTCAATGGTATATGAAATCGCGTGTAAACCCTGTCGTATGCGTGCGAAGCGCGCCGAAAGTTTGAAAAAAATATTAGTTCATGACAAAAACTGCATTCAGAACTTGCATCGGACACTGTCACATTCCCACCAACCTATGCTATTAAGAAACGAATCATCTGACTGAGAATTCCTAAAAAGCACTTTTGCTCCTTTGTTCCCCCGTGAGTAGTTACCGAAAGCTATTGATAATAAGGACAACTCTGACACAAGGCTTGAAGCTAGCAGAGCGTGCGAAAATTTGGAATTTGTCAAGAATTTCCAAAACTTATGAAAGTTTGAGAACAGTTTGTGAAAGAAAATGGTTAGAACAAATAAAACAATCATCAAAAATACATCTCACACTACACCCTCTACAGAAATCTGTAGCTTAAACGACTTTTGGGACCATTTTAAAAATTTTCAAGAATCGATGGGGGAGGGGAACACACATCACCCATTGCCCACTGTGCCGACGCTACTGTCTGTAGCCTTTTGAGTTCATTTTAAAACATTTTTAAGACAGTTTCGAAATCGAATAGGATATGCACGTCGCTACTTTGCCTGGAACAGCTGGTGCCACTGTGAACAATAGCACTTTACCTGACAGTTTGTCTTCTGTATTCATTCTGCAAGGTCTGTATGGCGAAAACTTTGCCTCTCAATCCTTCTAGATTACCAAAAGTTCACTCTCTAACACAGAATTGTTATTAAATTTCAGTGCAGCTTGCCGGGCCCATACTGCATATGTCACGATGTTTACTTAATTAGATCTTAAGTAAAGGATCATTATCCAGCTATTCACCTGTTTTTGAACATTGTAGCTCTCTTTTCGTCGCCAACCACTTTGAAAGATATCTAAAGAGATAATCCAGCTATAGCCCCACCTAACCTCTACAGAATGAATGAACTTTGAATACGTTCTTAGATATTTTTATTTATTTTTTGCTCTTAATTTTTCTTTCTCCTTTTTTTGTTTATTCTTTTTTTCTCCTTTCGCTTTTTCATGGCGGGGGGCGGACCCCCAGGCCCTCCCGGATCCACACCTGCACAAATGTCCTGTTATTTCATTTTGAGTATCTTTCTTGATATGTTATACACATAAGTATTGCATATTCCAGTTAAACCAAGGAGTTACTCTACACGTGAATATCCAAACTCATGTGAAAAATGTTGTAACTTGATCCTCAAAAGCCATTGCTGAAATAAGATACCCGGGTACACTCATTCAATTTAGGGAGAATGCTTTTTCCCGTTTAATCAAATCTAACTTTTCTTCTTGAAATCTGAGCTTGTTTTTAAAACATGAAATAGTAAAGTAAAGAATATTTAGATGCAACTTT
Source organism: Holothuria leucospilota (assembly GCA_029531755.1). Classification (NCBI taxonomy): domain Eukaryota; kingdom Metazoa; phylum Echinodermata; class Holothuroidea; order Aspidochirotida; family Holothuriidae; genus Holothuria; species Holothuria leucospilota. Next base: position 32,651 of record JAIZAY010000157.1, read on the forward strand.
TAAGGTCTAAAATGGGTCATACCCTCCCCCCTCTCATCTAGGAGACATTTCGACCTAACATTTTCTTGCAGGCCTGCACTACGGCTTTTTATTTATTTTATTTTTTCATTTTTTATTTCTTATTTTACCAGGGTATCCCAGTCAACATTAAGTTGCTGTTCCCTGTGGCCCTGGGTTAAAACATCAACAAACATAAATATAAGAAAAAAACTAAAATAGGAACAAAAAAAAATAGAGTTAATAGCATAAAGCATCAAAAAGTAAAACATAAAAACGAGACTTAGTAAGAAAAGAATAAAAGCACAGTTTTATAAATAAAGGAAATAAATGGTTATACTTTGACAATAAAAACATAAGAATTGAAAAATCAGAATACAGCAAAGAACATGACACAACATACAAGTATAAAAATGATAGTAACAGATAAAATGGGACAAAAAGATAATATAGAATGCACAAAAGAAGGGTTAATTGGATAAAACGTATTTAGAGAAAAATTCTTGTCTTAGTCGTCTTTTGAAAATTTCAACTGATTTTGCTGTCTCTTTTTTTGTCGTTAATACTGTTCCATGTCATGTTTTGTCATTAATACGCGCCAACCGATGGAAGTTCCCCCAGTGGCGTACTAAGAGCACCAATGGAAAGCCTGCACTGCGTGCCAGCCTTGCACGGATGTCATGCCAAAGCAGAAAAATTCACTACGTAATTAGCATTCCAGATCATATCTTCAGTCCAAAGCTTTCCCAAAGGTAACACCATTTTAGATCTCGGAAAGCTTAGAACAAGAAAAATTTCTCAAAGGATAAAGGTTTCAGCCCTCTCTTGAGGTGACATCCTTACACCACCGGGACTTCAAAAATAGAATAAATCACTAAATATAGTCAATATAATCAGTTCTACGTTTTAAGAAACTTTACCAAAGGTAGTACCATTTTTCCTCCAAACCACCTCACAAAGGCAAAAACTTCTCCAAGAGTATAGAGTGTCATACATGGAGTGTCATCTCCTTTTGACTTACGCCCAGCCGAAGGAGGAAGGATATCACTAAAAGAGGACAATTTGTAAAAATATACTCAGTTCAAGGCTTTGCAAACAATAGCACAACTTTGCACCTTCGCCAGGCCTTGCATGTACCCTTTCCCTTAGCACCCTTCCCAGGATGGCACTCCTGAACAGGTAAAAAAGGAAGAGTTCTCCCGGGTGTCAACTATATGTAGGCACGACACTTGTTGATCCTCTTAGCAAGTGTTATCAACTGCCCCATAGAGATTTCCCCCAGGCTAAAACCCTGGTCATGCAACCTATAATGTTCCAATAAAATCACGTTTAGCCATTTTTGAGCTTGGGCAGCTTGATAAGAGATCTGTGTGAGTCCTTAATGCAAGGCACAAATAAAACACGAAGGTAACGATGTACAAGTTCGCTTGGTCAGCCTTACCTACCAAAGTTTAACTTTATGGGGCTTTAGGTTAAAAGTAGTTAAAGATGCATTTCTTCACTCAGTTTGGGCTATTTGACTTTCGACAGTAACCCATGTGGAAGCCACCAAAAAAAAACTAAAATTTTCTTATCGCGTGTTTTGTTGGCTTCTATCAGTATACTGGCATAGACAGAATGGCTAAATACATGTTCTGGGATTATTGGACCTTATGTTCTCTACTCAGCTTGGATTACTTTCCGAAACGAGAAGTAGTTAAGAAAATTTAAGTTCAGACCTTTGACCTTGAATTTCTGGTAGTCAAAGCATAAGTCGAGTGTATACAAGTTTCATGAAATTCGTGGACGAACGAGCATTTGATGGAAGCACATATCAAATTGTGAACAAACGCATTAGTTAGGCCTACATTGGTAGAAGAAGACACAAAATAATAGAGACAGACAGATAAACAGACAGAGGAATAAAAAACAGCTACAGGCAGACAGACGGACAGAGGGACGGGCAGGCATATAGTGTGACAGGTGCATCAGACCAGCTCAAACAGTTTTACTGGCTGGTTTTGCTAAGCACCATAACTCGGAAGTTGCCCTGAGATATTTAGGAATAACCTTAGAGTTCTAAATACATTTGATGACTGCACTTTCATGGCCACTTTGGACTCTATTTCTTAATCCTTAATCATAACTTTGATAAAATAACATTTTAAGTTAAACAATACCTCAGTGCGGTAGGAAGTAGCTCCGTCCCCCAGGTGTACACAATTGAGAAGGACATTGTGATGAAAAATTTTCCAGCCATTGCGATAACAACACGTCCTAGTACTATACCTGCAAAAAAGCGCAACATGTGTGAAATGGAACTTTTAAATATTGACTTTATGCATATGATGTCACAGAGTAGAAAGTGCTCCCTCGTTTGGAGAAAAGGCGCGTATCATTGCAAGTAACACCAACAAACGCAGACGGCTGATTTGTCAACCAATCGTATACGCGGGTAAGTCTACTACACGCGCGTGAGAAATGTACGCCGTTCGTGCACGTGTGTTTCATTGCTTTCCCTTCGAACTCACGTCGCGTGACGTTAGTTCATCACGTCTATTAGGCTCCCAAAAATGTCAGCTGTTACTTTCCTAATTTTGCCGATGGGTACAGTCCAGATGAAGCATTGAGTTTGAAGACACGATTAATCCATCTTCTATGGAAATGCAATGCTGAGATCCGTGTTTTTGCCTTAGGACGCCTCGATATGGTTGGTAATATGATACACCCCAATTTAATTCCGCATCAGCATTCCTTCTCAGAATAATCACGTAACCTCTTAAGTGGACATAACACTTGCTAAATTGCCATTCTTCTCCAGGGTAGGACCTCTTTAGAAATCCCTATATGACAGGCGAGAGTAAATTAAATATATACCGGTATGCTATTGTGCCTATATACTATACTGACCTTAAATCAAGGAAACATTTAGTGATACAATAAAATAAAGCACTGAATGACCATGCAGACTTGACCCCCCTAAAATTTGACGGCTACTACTTTCCTGTTTTCCTGATTTTGTGTGTACAGTTCATGTGTTCTTGTGAGCTCCAAGACGCAATTAATTTAGGGAAACATCTTCCAGTGAATTGCGTTTAAAAGCTACTTGTATTTTCAACGGTTTTAGAAGATGAGTTCGGTAACGTAATACACCTCACCTAATAGAATAGTAAGGGTAAAAGTAGCTTTTAGGGCAGTTACTGCAACATGACATTACACTAACTCTATTTCTGACCTAACAACTGTAATATGTAAATTGTAGATAAGAATAAGACTACTGCATTTCACAACTTACGTATTAAAGGGGTGACACAACAGCATACTCCGCCGAGCAGCATAGTGCCAAATGTTGCTCCCTTCCTTCCGAACCAGGAATTTCGATGGCGCCAGAAACAATGAAGAAGATGTAAGGGTCAATACCAAGAGAAGACGTACTGAGAGATAGTCCGTAAAAAACTAGACTTTGGACAGCCCTGTCACAAATAAGAAGCACAAGGAGTGTTTATTTTAGAAACAACTCAATAGTTAAAGGTTACGACAATTAATCATGTTCAGCAGTTTGTACGGTCATTATTAAATGAATAAATCGCTGATTTGTAATTTGAATTTAGACCGGGGTTAAAATGTACAGTTGGATGCGACTAGTTGCTTTATTGTTAATCAGGAAACTCAGATAAATTCTTTTGATTATGCGAAAGATGACACCTTTGCCGGTATAACGTTAATACAGTGCAGTCGAGCGGACAATAAAAATACACATTAAACTGTTCTGATGTTTTGTCTTAAAAACTAGGATACATTTGTCATGACATCAAATCCAGGTCCGTAGCTTGCGGGGGTAGAAGGGTCCAGTTGCCCCTTAAGATATGTAAACCCTAAATAAAATTTTGGGTACTGGAGAAAAAAATACTAAAATGCTGAAAATTTCACTCTCCTTTTTATGATTTCAAGACCCTTAGAACCTGAACCTTAGAACCACATATAAGAGTTCCTTTCCCCCAAATGTTTCCCGGGGAGGTCACCCCGCATCTCCACAGTAGACGTGTTCTTACGTGGCTTACTTTTAAAGAATGAACAAACCCTATTCCTCATGCATGATACGCAGTTTGAATACACCTGAAGCACATACGCAGGCTTAAGATCATAAAATTGTTTTCTTACCGTACCACAACGTGCTTTTGTTATTTAGGCTTGAACGCTAAATGCAATGGGATAGAAAACTAACTTTTTATTTTAATCAAATCTACCCTTTCGTTTTGAAATCTTAGTTTCTTTCAAAACCATGGATATTAAAACAGAGAACGTTTAGATACAACTTATAGATATACAAGGGTATAGAATTAAAATTGTGCCATTTTCCCCATGTGGGAGGTACTTTTGATCAAAAAATTTCTTGGAAAGCCTTCGCTTCGGCTACGCCAACAGATGCGCGCATGCCCAGTGGCGTACTAAGAGGAAGCGGCAAGCACCGTGTACCAGCCTTTTAGGGGTGCCATGCCAGTGCCGAAAAATACACAAAACAAGTAGAATTTCTAACAATCGAGCCATTTTAAAGCTTTAACAAAGATAGCACCATTTTGGATCTAAGAAACTGTAGAACAACAAAAAAATCCTCAAAAATATACCCCTCCCCTTAGGTAACATCCCCTTCAATTAAAACAGATCAAGGCTAAAAAACCACTAAATAATCAAGATTCTAAAACATATCAATTCACGGTTCAAGGTTTTGCCAAGCTTTGCCAACGATGCACCATCTTGCATGTAAGCCATTTCACATAGACAAAAGTTTCTCAAAGAGTAAGGGTCTCATTCCCTCCTCTTACCTTACACCAAGCCAAAAAGTACAAAACGCACTAAAAATGCACTTTCCAAACATAAAATCAGTTCAAAGCTTTGCACCTCATCTACCTTGTATAAATGCTACCCCTCTCCTTAGTACCTTCTTCCAGGATGGCATCTATGCACCTGTGACGAAGGAAGGGTTCACCCTGGTAACAATTATCTATAGGCTGACCACTTTTTGGTTCGCTTCGATAATGTCATTAACTGCCCTCTTGAGATTTCACCCAGGCTACGGTCCTGCATCACACCCACGATTTAATACATTAACGTTGTTAACTCGACAATTACACCCCATCCTTTACGTTCAGACAAAATCTGACCCTTATTACTTTTTTCAAAAGGATACTCCGTAGAATATGGTGAACTAGTAAACTAATGAGAGCTTTAGAAAGTGGTTTCTTGACTACAGTTGACCATCTTAGGGGTCATGTTCCCTAACAGATGTGAATTTTTCATATATAATATCAGAATTAAAGGCATAAAAGAGGCATTTATGAATAGCACGTGAACATCATCGATGGATCCTGAACGGAGAGATGTCTTGGGACCATTTGTGTTTTGGAAAATGTTATGTACATATAAGTCTATCAATATTTTGCAATAATTGTAACTACTTTTTTATTATGTTTGTACCTATTATTATTTTCTCAAAATGCGATACAAATGTATTTCTTCCTCTCCTTCCTGTGTGAAAGTGTTTGAATCTTTCATAAAATTGATCATGATTCAGACCATATATTCAAACAATAAATAGAATTGTTGAAACAGTAAATCGAAACATTTGAAACGGTACAAGGAAACAGAAGCATGCCTTACAATTTCATTGTAAATGCTTCACTATTACTAACCAATTAAAGCACATGTTGATGAGAAGTATTAGAAACACACGGCTGCGAACGACTTCCTTTAAAGTCCCTTTAAGCTTACGTGAGTGGTTAAACTAGGATTGAAAAAGAGAATGAAAGAAAATGAATTAGTTAAACGCAACGGTAACAGTCTGTGGGCCACCACACAAATTATCTTGCTCATGGGCGTTTCCCAGAATTACCAGATTCCTTGCTTTTTTCAAATTTGATTTCATCCTCGGTTTTACTCTTTCAGAAACGTGCAAACATTTGTTGTCTGTGAATAATCAACAAGCTGTATTTCCTTCAAGGCACACTTTAGTGGCCTTTCCGAAAACTTCAGCATTGGGTCTTAACTTCCACTCTCACACTAGTGAAAGTGAGACGCAAAAAACGTGTAAATTGAACGTTTTTCCAATTACAATTCGATAACTTGACGGTGAGCCACATTCAAGGATACTCTTGTTAGGAAAGGTATACAATGCGAGTTGTTAGTTTCGATGTTTCTTAATTACACAGTTGATAACTAGTATTGTAAAAATACCAAATGAACACTTTTTCTAACGATTTGAAGCATGTTAAATGATGCTTCCCATCCAATATCGCATCCAATAATCTTGTTAGTTGGTATTTAAACTTCCAAAGACAAGCCGTCAAAACTTTATAACACCTAGGAGAATCGTGAGAATGCATACAGCTTTCAGGACGCCAATAAATGGTATGGATGCGTAAACATGGCTATCCCCAACACTAAATTTAATACTTCATCCAAACCGGTATTTGGCAATTAAAAACTAGAGGAAGCTGATGGCTATCAATCGCTTAAAATACTTTCCAGGGTTCTTTTTCCAGTCGGGATAAGCGAGCACCCATAGCTTGTGTTTGTACGGGTTGACCATTGAGGCAAATTAGATGGAGCTTTTATGTGTTTTTAAAGAGCCTATGAAGTGACTAATTACAGCCATTTGATGTCATTCTCTGACCATATCTATCATCAAAAATAACCCTTATGTTCAAACAATACCGGCCCATGAAAGAGAAATGCTAAAACGAAATGGTACCCCTTCCAGCACAACAGCCAAAATGTTAAAGTACATTGACCCAAGAATGACGTCAGCTCCGGAACTCAACTTCTCAGTGTGTGTAAGTAATGCGCTTTCAACATACCTTGTACTGTTAATGTTATGGAATCTTGCACGATATGTACGTATCAGAAACTCCTATAAAGATGTTGCATAGCTTACTGCTCTTGCAAAGAAAATGATTGAATCAGCAAAGTGATATCTCTATGAAACCTTTGTTTGCCTCACAGGACAATCTTCATCGAATCAACTGGTTTGGTACAAGCAGAGAGTTGCCACAGCAAATGGAAGATCCCTGGTACAAGGTTACATATCTAAAATACCTCCCGGGGATACGTAATTGCATCCATTTCTCCTCTAGTGTTATGTAATCGTTGTTATTATTATTATTGGGGTGGGAAGTAGTGCTTCTTTCACTAGTGTATATATAGGGGGTTTATCGGTAAACAGGCCCATATATAACTCTGCAATTATACATAGTGGTATACAACTTCGGTTATACCAGGGAGTTGCGAGAGTTCCCTGGTTATACCATGGAAGTACTACTACCAACACATTACGTGTCGATATATTATTGACACTTGCACCAATGTCCTCCGCTATAATCCAACTTCATACAAAACGGGACCTAGGAAAGTTAACGGAACATAAAACAGGCAATTTTAGTGTGAAGGGAGACCTAAATTTTGGTTGTCTAAGGAAGTATTCGGTATTTTTCTCAGAAGTTGACATAAAGTTATTATTTGAGCTTCAAGCATTTCAAAGTCTAGAACTACGAGATACATTGTTCGATTGTCAAACTAACGTTTGTGACAACTTGGAAAGGAAGCCTTACAAAGGAATATTGGGAGATAAATCAGCCATCTTACCCAACAATCTGATTTAAATGTGAGTTAAATGTTTTTTTTTTTCTTTGCAAAGGGTCGCTGTTTAGTTGAAGATCAACTAAGTAGTCTGCAAACTCAAACTGATGGGCTTAAAATATAACTTAGAAATACGGACGAAAAAGAGAGAAAATGGCGTCCGTTTGCTGCCTTAACTTGCGCTTCTATGCTTACGAGCATTTCAGGATTATAACATCCCATTTCAATACCAATTCTTGTAAAAACTGGAGGCAATCAGAAGCCGTTGCGAATGGGATAGCAAGATTCAGTATATGTCTTCTATGTGTAGGGTCTAGATGTAAGCTTGAGCGAGTAGTGACGAACATCCCCTTCTTGGTAGTAAGAATTTCAAATCTTTTTGTTATACATTTTTTGCTTGATACTAGCCCTCTTTTCAAATACGTTTTTACGAAATTATACGGCCAGTACCGGACTGAAGCTACACAATTTGTAAGCAAAGCGTTACTAGAAGAAAGGAGTCTCTCTGAACTACTCGTTCGCCGTCCCCACCGGCCGCAAGTTCTTCCTCACACTGCCAAACTTTCTCTTGTTCTTAGGCCAGCGGGCCAGCGACTTGAGATAGTTGGGATAAATTCCATAGACTGGCTCTTCATGTGGCCCTTTGCTATCATTCTTCTATTATCTTAGTTAAAAATGGGCTAAGATTCATACAAAGTAGGGCACGTTTCTGTAAATAATCGATTTTGACTTGATATGAACATTAGAAGGAAAGTGCATTGTACGTACACACACTGCGAAGTTGAGTTCCGGAGCTGACATCATTCTTGGGTCAATGTACGTTCACTTTTGAGCTGTTGTGCTGGAAGGGGTACCATTTCGTTTTTGCATTTCTCTTTCATGGGGCGGTATTATTGAACATAACGGCTATTTTTGGTGATAGATATGGTCAGAGAATGACATCAAATGGCTGAACTTTGTCACTTTATAGGCTCTTTAATGTTTTTAAGACTAAGGGAAAACATCTGATCCTGCATTTATCCATTTTAACACGTTATTTAAAGTTGGGTAAATTTTTCTTTTTGTTAAACTACACTACAAGTAACCTAAGCTTGCCTCAGGCATATTTTATGGACAGTAAAACATTCTAATGACAATAAGTTTATTAATTCTTCACAGCAGACAAGGGTTTTGTCTCTCACTTCTTGACCCTATCATCATCTCCGATATTACCAAAATCCATTTGGATGGGCTACAAGTTGAGGTTTCTTCACTCTGTACTGAGCCCCAGCACAGAATATTCATTTGATTCTTAATAGAACCCTAAAACTGTTAACAATTTATGCCATATGGGGTCTTTACCTAACTCATGGCTCACCTCTTAAAAGTTTGATCTCTTCTACTTTGCCACATTGAACTACCTTTCCTGTTGTGCAGTGAGAAGGGCAACTTGCACCATCTTTCTCTGCATAAGAAATCATGCTGGTATCCAGTCCAGCAGCAGTTATTTGAGTCTGGTGGTTCAAGCCAGGGTCATGTACATTATCCTGCTAAAAGGGGAGAGGGCAGAGAGCGGAGGGAAGAGGGGAAAAGTGAGGGGAGGTGGGGAGCTGGGAGGGAGAGGGGAGAGGCCGGTTAGGTGAGAAAATCAGTCAGGAACCCTAATCAGAGGACGTCGTTTTCGAACTAGTGTCTTTATCAAAGGTTCAAACCGTTTGTATTTACATACCTCGTTTCTGTTGAAAGCACGTTCCATGAAATCATCTGAAATTATCCTTTTATTTACTTTCGCCATCTTTCGCAACACTTTCTCAGCATCTTCGGAGCGTTTTTGATTGGTAAGCCATCTTGGAGATTCGGGAACGAAAAAGCTTAAGGCAAATTATAAATTACATATAGTCTTATGTCAGCCGCTTCCACATGTTGCATGTAATCACATATGTTAATTAATAACTTAATCCGCTTGTAAACTGGTTATTAAATTTGCCCATTGATCCCATAGTCTCTATGGGTGTAGGAATCCAAGTTGATTGGGAGGCTATAACGACTTGCCCGAAAAATGTTACCAAAAATTTCCGAGCGCTCTATCCGCGTTCAACATGCTAATGTACATATCATATAGGCATGTATCGGTTATCACACCCCATACCAATTAGATACAGTCCTTTGCCGTGTTACTACCCTTCCATATTGATTAGCCTATAATTTGGGAAGGGGAATAGTTACAATAATAACGATAATAATCAGTGGCGTAGCCAGAATTTCTCTCATGGAGGTGGGGGGGGGGGGGGACATGCACTGTGTTGTTGGATCGCCGATGTCCCGCTCCCCTTTGAAAATTTTTGAAAAATTAGGTGGCATTACATGCAATCTGGTGCTGCATATGCTTCCTTTGGAGTAAAAATTTATATCAAGAGATTTACGTATTTTAGGTACTAAAAAACGGCATCAGTGAGGGGGCATGACCCAATGCTCCCTAAATACACCACTGATAATCATAATGTAAGTTTAATCATTAAAAAACACACTGGTAAATTAATACCGAATATATAGGTGCTGACGCAATTCAAATGAACCCTTTATTTTAATTACCAAGGGAATTTTTAAACTATTGATTACCTTTAGCTACACCACTGCATTATTTTTCTTTCAGTATAGGTGTCAAAAGTTCTCATCATATTGCCCGAATTTTCACAAAACTGTTTGGCCGGGCTGTCTACATTTTCAATCTCTTCGAAGTGTAGGTTATTGTTTCATGCCAACACACTTCCGAAACGACTGGCATTAGCCTACAACGAAACCTGCAATTCTTGAAAACAGTGTTCATGTATGAAATACAATGTTTAAGCATCTTACTATGTAATAATGAGCAAGGGTATGTACGGAAGGGTCAGGACTAGTTGAAGTATACGCCAATCAGGGATTAACTTGGCTGATCCAGCTAACACTGTGTAACCAGCTGCAAAGAAGAGCCACATAAAATTGCCGACGAAGACCCTTTTAGAAGGCGCCACCAGTTCTGTGGCTGCAAGTAGAAAATCCAAGCAAGGGTTGAGAGATATATTGCTGAACCTTTTGGTAGAGGCTTGTGCATAAATATTCGAGGAAGAGGTTGCATTACTGTTAATTTGTAGAAATGAAGTAGAATACAGCATTACATATACACAACTAGGCTTAAATATCTGACACTATAAACATGTATTTAATTTCCACAGACAAGTCAAGTAGGTTCGTTCATTGTGTCAAATTTTAAAACTGGCTTGCTGAGTGAGATGTATTCTCAGAAGGAATATTTTACAGAGAACAATAGTTGTAGATAAACCTACAATGCATTTAGTTTCCCAAATACCTCGTCATTTTGGTCAGCTTGAGTACATAAGCTCTTACCTAGCACGAAACAACAAAGTCCGGTCCCCTTTAGGACTGTCGCAATGCAAAACCTGAGTACGAGATACATCCACACGTTTGATGAGAAAGCAGTAACGATTCCAAATAATCCGCCTGTCATGTAGCAAAATAGCAAAGTATTGCGACGACCAAACCTGTTACAGAAGAAATACAAAACTGGACTACCAATGGAATCTTTGGTAGGGTAAGTCTGACTGCGAATATAATATTAAAGAACTAAGTTTTTTAAATAATTTTTGATGTCTTTTAATTGAAATCATGATGCTTAATGAGTTGGCATGGTAACATTCAGACAGACTGGTGTAGCAGGGTGGGTGCCTCTTACTTTAATTTTAAATGAAAGGATTTGTGGAGAGGGCATCCACAGTTACAAAATACGTCTGAGAGAATAGTTTTCAGTGAAGCGATAATAGCGGCACTAGGATGCTACCATTTCTTGTAGTTTTAGTTGCTTTGACTTCTTACATATCCGCTGCAACTCCAAACGCCGAGCTTCCCACCAGGTATCCGGCAAAGTAAACAGACTGCACAATATTTGGAATATATGATCTGCCGCAGACTAATTCAAACTGGAATTAGAAAAGAAAGGAAAATTGACAATGTGAGGAAAGTTTAAAATTTATTATTCTAACTAAGATCAAAAAGCAAATTTTAGGCTTAGGAAGCAGAGTATGACTAGAAACGCTACATTTACAGATAATCGGTTAGTGAAGAATATTGTTCAGATTGATGTTGCATATCAAAGTCATTGAATATGAGTTATTTGTCACCACCACACGAGGATCATTGCAAAACGTCGGTAACACCATGGATTGTTGTTTCGTTCTGCACTTCCATTCCAGCTAGCTTCGCTGAAGAGCTAGTCTTTCTCACACCTTACGCTTTTTTCTTCTACTAGGTTGTCATTACATTACAATATCCATTGTCTACGGCTACTTTTTCATCCTTCAACAGGATTCGTTGTTTCTTAGGTTACAAGAATATCACAACAGTGCCTTTTCCTTACTTACTTTTAATAATTGGCATTCTGATTAATTTAAAGGTTTCTTTTAAATGCAGGTTACACCGTTTACATAAAATCCTGTTGAATGTTTGTGGGTAGTTACAAGAAGCAATGAGTTATGCATTTTTTGAATGCAGTTTATGTTAATTCAGACGTATCCTTACACTTAAGCTGTATGGTATGGCATTGCTTTGGTAATGCCTGTCCGGCGCTGGTATTTGTGATTATGGAGATGGGAAGTAAAAAGTTGACAATTTAAACGAGATCAATTTGTCATGTAGGACAGAAGTTTTGTCAAGTATCCAACATTTTTGCCCAATTTGATGAAGTCAAAGACAAGTAACACGTACCCATTCCCCGTCTTGTCAAGGTATTACTATTCACAGTGAGCGCCAATGAGTATTTATTTTCAGAGGAGAAAAGAAAATCTATCCTAGTCATATAAGAGGGCATGACAAAGTACCGAGTCTTCATTCTTGTCATGTTATGTAATTTTCGAGGTCATGTTACGGTCGGAATGTGAATTTTGCTTAATTTCAGGAGCCCCACCCCAGCTGCTACAGCCTGCAAAGGGGTTAAATGTGATACAAATATGACAACATGGACTCCATCAGAAAGATTACAATTTAGTACATTGCACTGTTAAAACACGAAGCGTTTAAACTCAATGCAATCTGTTTTCATGCATTTGAATTTTCTTAATTATCTTAATTATCTCCTGTTTTAATCTATACCAAATAAATGAACAAATGAAAGTAATAAATAGGATTGGTCCATAGAAATTTCTTGGTTTACCTTAATTGTTCAACTGGACTATTACTCACAATATTCCATAATATCAATAAATTACAGGTAACGAATCTCCCCGGAAATCATGCATGCATACATCTAACTATTCATCCATCCGTCCGTGCGTCTGTCCGTTTTTTTGTCTGTCCATCCCTCTATCCGTCTCTCAGTCTATCTTTCAACCTGTCCATTCGTCCATCCGTCCTGCTTATCATTCTCATGCTTCAGTTCATACACTTAATATCTCAGCGTCATCCCAGGGTTTATATATATATATATATATATATATATATATATATATATATATATATATATATATATATATATATATATATATGTATATATATATATATAGTCAAAGTACTGTGTAATACTTTTGAAATGTGAAGGTCAATTGAAAGTAGCAAATAGTGCTAAAAATTTGCGGAAAACTCCATGACGATTCGGGTTTAAACCCTTCATCAGGTGGCTAAATTCAACTATAATCGTAGGGCACGACCAATCTTGCCAAATACGAAACAAAATAAAATTGGGCACAGGCAAACCAGCCAGGAAAACAGGTTGTGTAAAGGGGTTTACACAAGTACCAACAAGGCATCAATGGCCAATTATATATATGTTCAAGTCACATGTCAGACCATATAGGGAGAGGGTTCCAGCTTCTTAATGACACGGTTTTTGGCTAAGCTATCACGGTCACAACCTCGACACGAGATGTCCGCCGTAAACATCAAGTCACGAATCGATTGCATCTGACATATTTTCTAACCCTGTTGTCTGTTCTTGTTCTTTCTTACTCTACACACCTCACTTTGAGGTATAAGAGTTATACAGACAAATAATTGAAACAAATTAAAAGAAAGTGTAAAAATAAAGTTGAAGAGTTAACTGTTAACTGTTAACACATAATGTTGCAATGGTACATTGTACAAATAATGAATGTTTATAAGTGCAATAGTATGAATAATTTCATGAGTAGAATAGAACGTTAAAGTTTTCAACGAATGAAATTATTCATACTATTGCACGAATGAAAAACATTCATTATTTGTTTTATATAACACTTTATAACTTTGGTCGTTGGTTAAAGTATTTTGTGTTTTGGCGGTCACTATAGATTGGTGTTTGTCCGTGTGGTAGCTCCATGCTTTGTAGTTTGCTAACTGCGCCTTTATGAGGAATGTCATGCGCGTTGGATTCCTAGGCACTGAAGGGCAAAACACACAAATGCAGTAAACGCATTTACAGCGAATGCGATACTTCTTTGACACAATGGACAGTTTTCCCAGAGAAATCCTAAGCTTTAGCTGAAAGGCGCGTCCCACAGTAACAAAATGCATCGCACTGAAGGGTCACGTGCCTCGGGAATGTAATTGTATGGTTGAAGTATTAGTCTTATACACCCACAGAGCTGATTGCTTAACTGCTTAATTGCTTTTCAAGTGAGGGCTCAAGAAAATGACCCAAGCTCAGCAGGCTAGACCGCGTACTACCAAACGACGACCACAGAGTCAACTTACAATTAAACGGCGAATTGTCTCGCAATGCCTGTATGATGATATTTCGAAAGTTGCTTCTAAGCCATTCCAAGTCATAATGCAATATTTAGTAGTCAGTAATATCTTCCAATAAAAATGGTGAACTTTATTTTCAAAATTTATGGCCGAATGTTTACAAGAAATGGATTTGCCCTTCAACAGACCTCTTAGATACAGTGGCGGCGGGACCGGGATGGGGGGGGGGGGGTTGGCTTAGCCTGCAATGAAAAAATTGGAGGGGCTAAAGGCATATTCAGCCCCCCGGCCCCAAATATTGCCAAGTACTCCAAGAAGTGGGGACAGCAGAGAGAATTTCGAGTGGGTGCTGAACATATTCTTAGCATCTGTCAATGGAATTGTATCTCTGGAAACTAGTAGTGTACCATCTTCAGGGGAGCTTTGGATAGGTAACTAACTTTCATCTTTTTGCAAGGTGCTGAAAATGTCCTCAAACTGCAACACAATATTCCCAGCAGAAAATTCCCTTTGAGACCCTTTGTCCCAATTCCATTAATCAAAGGGTTTCAATGGGTTCCAATTGGATTTAAAGGGTTTTCAAAAGGATTTGGTTTATGCAAAGGGTGATTTTGTAATACCCTTTGTGATTTGTCTAATTTCCATCAACATCCAAAGGGAACCCTTTGAATGTAAAGGGCTCTTCCGAAGGGTTCCAAGTGAAACCCTTTTGTTTAAAGGGTTTTACCCCAAAAGGTTCCAAAGGGAATTTCCAGCTGGGATTGCAAGGAGAGTCCTAATTCTATCATGTCCCTGTCCCATAGACTGTATGGGAAGACATTTCACAAGGCGTGGAAGGTGTTTGCAAAGAAATTTCCCGTAAGTTGCAAACTGGATCTTTACGTAAAGGTTGTCCACACAACAATTTTGTAAACTGGAAGGGGCTCTGCCTTATGCGCATGTGTGTTCGGTCATGCTTGTATGATGATGATGATGATGATGATGATGATGATGATGATGATGATGATGATGATGATGATGATGATGATGGTGGTGGTGGTGGTGGTGGTGGTGGTGGTGGTGGTGATGGTGATGGTGGTGGTGGTGGTGGTGGTGGTGGTGGTGGTGGTGGTGGTGGTTGTGGTGGTGGTGGTGGTTGTGGTGGTGATTTAACAACTTATTGTGGTAAAGTGTCCTCTGGCGGATACCTTCATACACTAAATACACTATGTACGGACACCGCCATCAACTTAAAGTGGTCATGACACGACCAAAATAATGTTTGCACAATGCAAGATTGAATACAGTAACGTATAAATATCAACTCCCACACAGTCACAACTGGCGCTATTCCGCTCAAACAAAATTTTAAGACAAACGTCTTAAATTCCAGTTTCGAAAAATGTCACTACTTGTCATCTGACTATTTGATGCAATTGACGGCACAAATAGAGAAATCCTAAGAATTAGCTGGAAGGAGCGTGTCAATGGAAAGATGCGCGTCAAGCTATACCAGGGAGCTGGGTTCACCAGTGGGTTCACCTCGAGTTTTGCGTGAAAGAAAAGCGAACGGATATTGGTAAAGCATTCCATTGTCTGCATTGCAAAGCTATCCCTTTGGAAGAATAACGCATTCTTTCTTCACCTGGAAATATTAGGACTGCTATAGGCTTTATGAATTGTTTTAACATTTTGTAAAACTTTTATACGATCGGAGGACAGAACTTGTTTCCTCAACAGAAGTTTGTGTTTGCAGGGTGCATTTTATGGAGCTTTAGCCTTCATTTGCCCTTTCAACATGTCATGTTATTTTAAATTCTTCCCACTATGTTAATTGAACATATGAATGGACATTTATTCAAGGACAACGGTCAATCATTCATTGAGCATGTCTGCCTCTTTAAGCCACCTTTCCAGCCGGCTTGTAATTTCTTTCGCCTAATGACTGTGTTTGAGAAGGACGCCATCCTTAGGTGCACGAAAATATGGGAACGTCTGAACTACCCGCAGGGTGAAGAGATACTCACTTCATCGTCTCCTCGTACTTTCTATAGGCAAGAAAGAAATTCAAGTCAAAAAAAAAATAATGAAAGAGCGCGAATAAATAGGCTATCAAGGGTCATGTACTTTTTCATTGCTTTGCATCTTTAATTGAGGAAATGCAGGCAATTTTTCCCTTTTGTTGCACGAAAATAGGGGCTTTCATGCTACTAATAGGCTTCTTTACTTAATACAATCTTTGTACTTTTTGCAATGTGGTAGTTGAAACCGTAGAACACTTATTTTGGGAGTGTAATTTTACTTCTGCGTTTCTCTTAGACTCTGAACAACTGTTCTTTGGCACTCAATTCATGTTATCTAAGAGGGAACAAGAACTCTATAAATTATCCATTGAATTTCTTAATACTTCATAGTAAGTACTACATTTATAATTGCAAGCTGTTTAATGTTCTGCCAGATTGTAGAGAGTTTTTCTGTAAAGTCAAGTTTGCCATAAACGTGGAGATTTCCATCGTTTTAAAGCCCCATGCCTCAAAAAAAAAAGTCCGTGAGAAAGATTATAATTTAAAAAAGTGCTTCTCTTTTTCTGTAGCCGCTTTGAAAACGTCAGCGTATGGTCGTATTTATGTTTTCGTTATTCCCTACCATGGAACGGAGTCAGTGTTACTTGTTATTATCTTTAGCATGTGTAGCCATATGTATAGGCAAAGTCTTTTGTTATTTTACCAAATTAAAACTCTCGTCTACGATTATAAACTTGTATTATGTATTTACCCATGCATGCACCAATAAAAAGAGCAACTAAAGCCGACTTCTGCGTATTAATATTCTGCTAAAACAACTACAATTGCATTGCCATTGAAATCGTTTGCAGCACAAATAGTTTGTGAACAAAACTGCAGTAATGGTACGATCAAATTTGTGTTTGTCACTTTGTTTGAATGGGTGGGGATGTAGGTCGCCAAAAGGGGCTGTTAATCAATCACTAGGGTCTACTAACGGGGTTGCACACACGCGCATGGGGTACGCTTCTCCCCGAGCACAAAAGTGTAGATAACTGGGCAAAACTGTCGTTTAGACAAGCTCAATGTAAAGATTCTTTGATACCTAAAAAGTTCCCATACGGCCTATGGGATGGGGGGCGGGGGATTGAATCAGTACTCTCCTTACAATGTTGTGTCGCTGTTTGAGGACATGCTTGGCACCTTGCAAAAAAGATGAAAGTCATTTTCCTTTCCAAAGCTCCCGCTGAAGATGGCCAAACTCCGGTTTTACCAGATATATAATTTTATTGACAGATGCTAATGATTAATCCATGCAGCCTCTCCCCTTCGCCATATGTTTTGACCTTGAAACTGGCTACTGACCTATGTCGGTAATAACCAGTATTGGAGGGGCTAATAGGAGGTATTTCGGGATGCTTCAGAAGAGTCGGTTTGGTGTAGTGGCTCAAGCTGGCTATTAAATATCCACGGCTATGGTAACTGATTGGTAGGCCCTGGCTGTGAGAGATCAGGGGGCGGGGGCTGACCCACTAAAATGAGAAGTGACAAATACAATATCTTCAGGGTCAGAAAGTATCTGTGTTGTCTAAACAGTTCAATACATCCACTCGCTAGGATCTAACTTTCTATAATTTCTCTACTAGGCCTAATTCTGTACTAGAGTGTCCCGTTATGCTGATTTCTGGGTCATCATAAGAGACTATCTGAAAGATGCTACCTAAATTTTAAATTCCATTGTTAGGCCCAAGACTGTATATGAACTGAGTTTGACTTTAATCTGGCTCTGGAGACTGTATCTAAGAAATCTGTTAAAGAACAAATCAATTTTCTAGTAACATTTGGCCATAAGTGTTGAGAAAGCAGAGCTGTTGTCCCAGATCACTATTCTCATCTTAAGATATTTACTAACTACTAAATATTGCATTATACTGGAATGTCTACGAAACAACTCTTGATACATCATCATACAGGCATTGCGCAACAATAAAGTCGCCCTTTCGCCGTTTAGTTGTTGACTTTGTGGTCGTCTGGCGTCTGGCGTCTGGCGTCTGGCGTCTGGCGTCTGGCGTCTGGCGTCTGGCGTCTGGCGTCTTGGCGTCTTGGGCAGTCCTGGCGTACTGGCGTCTGGGCGTTCTGGGGTCTGGCAGTGTTATATATGGGTCTGGGAGACTGTTTGAGCAGGAGTTAGTTTTCTTAGACCCTCACTGAATTAAAAAAAGCTAAGGAGAACATACATACTCAGTTACGCAAGCAACTATACGGGTGTATAAGACTGCGGCACTCTTCTGCCCTTTCCATTCCGTTACTGTGGGACGCTCTTCCAGCTAAAGCAGTATTGAACTAAAGGTTAGGTTTTTCTGGGCACAAACACTGAGTTATATATACCTTATGTATTGGCATCACACTGAAATTTTTGGAGGAAAACAAATGATAAAGCACACGTTCACTCACGGCGTAGATTTCGCAAGCGCATGTAGTAAACTTACGCGCGAATCCCCCCCCCCCCCCGTGCACAAATCAGTTGTCTGCATTTATTGGTGTAACTTGCAATGATACGCCATTTTCTTTCAAGCGAGGGAGCACTTTCTGCTTTGTGACATCATATATATAAGGTCTTAGCTGGAGGAATCGTATCTAGAAGTGGAACGATTGTAACACTGCAGTTAATTGTAGCAACTTTATGAAAAGGCTTACATCACAATACCCGTACAACTTACGGAGCACCACGCGCGGACCGTGTTGGGGGCTTCCATGCACACCATTGGCTAATATTCACGCGTGCATATAAGCGCTTGTTTTACCTTTCCTACATAAGTCTCAGAAAGGTTGCATATGGCGCGCTGTACAGAAAAGCTGTGCACAGACCGTAACAAACGCACCTGTACTGTTCAGTTATCGCGAATGCATAGCGTCACACCGTGTACCGACGCACCATTCGCAATGTGGTCACACGCACTGTTCTAGCTGGTATCGTAGTGTAGATTGAATCTGTTACACCGGCTCCGGGAAGGTGTGTGCAATGATGTACATGCTTAACGCGCGGTAGCATGCACACTACTGGTTGTGTGGCACAATCGGTGAGTTGCCTAGTAGTGTTTCTGACCTTGCCGCCAAAGACGTCACTTCGTGAAACGCGTTCATTATAATTTTTTTTTTTCGCTTTCGGGTTTCAGACGGTCTGCGCCTGACCTGTATTTGGGAATTCATATGGCCGTATTCCGGTATATATAAACCTATTTTAGTCCGGAAAACATTCGTATCGTTTTAAGCTGTACCCAAAGATTATGTACCAAAAAATTTTGGGGGGCCGTGTCATGCGCACTTTAAACCAACATTTGAAAATTGTTCAACAATAATGTTCAATTCCTGTCAGGCGTTTACGACAACCAACAAGCAGCTGAGATTGACCCTGATCAGTTGCAAGCAATTTCTTTCCCAGTGTCACGGAAAACTCTTCAAAGTCAAAGGTGATTGCAAGTGATCGCGTAAAAGCAGTCTCAAGCTGAATGGGCTTGATGCTAGGAAAGAAAAAAAAAAAAAAAAAAAAAAAAAAAAAAAAAAAAAAAAAAACAGTTAAAAAAAAAAAAAAAAGGGGAACAAACCCCATCTGTGTGTCACTGGAAATTGATGAAGAGCCAATCGGCATGGTATACGTTAATAACTCATAAAACAGACAAAGTTGTGTCCTCTTCCTGCTTC
Organism: Holothuria leucospilota; assembly: GCA_029531755.1. Classification (NCBI taxonomy): domain Eukaryota; kingdom Metazoa; phylum Echinodermata; class Holothuroidea; order Aspidochirotida; family Holothuriidae; genus Holothuria; species Holothuria leucospilota. The sequence goes on from JAIZAY010000157.1 coordinate 52,636, forward strand.
CTTTGAAATCAAGTCAATCTGTTTTTAATAAAGGTATCATCAGCTAAATACAAATCAGTTAATTTGATGAAAGTTACATAGGAATTCTTTTTTCCTTTTCCGATTTTATTTGAACGGTTTATCAGTTTTATCAATTTCTCTCATATCAATTCGTGAGATGTAACAGTTTTGTGCCTGTGTGATGATGATTGGTAGCAGTATATAGTATGGGACAATGACAGCTTTTTGTGAAGGTTTAATGGTGAAGGGTGGAGGACAACGTCATGGAAGAAAAAGAGAGCCACCTTTATAGGCACAGACTGTAACTGCGTCAAGCTCTTTGCTGGTAGTATAAACACATCGGCGATACCTTGGTTTTCTCACTATGACATTAACTGCAGTTTTACATGTTTTATCATGTTATCACAGGGTTCAAGTTCAGTAATTGAAATGGAGCAGCGTGTGTAATACGTGATACGTGGCTATGAGGATCACGTGATTAAGATGGGTGATCCTCATAGCCATGTTGAGGTGAAGACAACCGAAGAATGGAACCGATTGTTTTTCTTTTGTCATCGTTTATTATTGCCAAACAAGCCGAAACAAATGGGACAGAGAAGCTATGGTAGATCGCTTACTTCGCGTGATAACATAGGGATAAGTTTGCTGCATATAAGTTAGAGTACGGGAGAATGATGTCTGACGATGTGGACTGAAACCATTGATTTGGCTCTCTCTGTACGGGAACCAAGCAAAGGCGCGAAAAAAATAACGTCGTTGCTTTTGCCCCAATTATTGGCGAAGACTCGAACAAGTCCCCCCCTCTTCCCTCCCCCTAGTTCCCTACCAGCAATGGTCTCTCCTACGCCCCTCCCCCAACGGTCGCTCTAGATCCTCCAATTCCACTACTCCTTCCCTCTCCCTCTCCCTTCCCCTCTGCCTTTCTCTCCTCGCCCTCACTCCCTCCTCCTCCTCTTTTCCCCTCTCCCCCTCTCCTTCCCTTCCTTCACCCCTCCCTCCCTCCTCCTCCCCCTCTCCCCCCTGCCCCTCTCCCCCCCTCTCTCCCCTTTCCCCCTTTCTCCCCCCCTTCCCTCCTTCTCCTCTCCCCCCCCTCTCTCCCTCCCCCTCCTCCTTCTCGCCCCCCTCTCTCTCTTTCTTCCCCCTCCTCCCCCTCTCCCCCCACCCTCCCCTCCCCTTCCCCTTTTCCTACCTTTCTTTCTGTCTCTCCTCTCTCTTTCTCTCCCTTTCAGCTCCTCCCTTTCCTTTCTCTCCCCCCTCTCCCCTTCTCTTTATTTCTCCTCCACCTACTCTCTCTTTTTCCTTTCTTGCCTCCCCTTCCTCAATTAGGATAATAAAAACCAAAACTGTCAAAAATCCCTGACTCACGTGGGACACCAATGGACGCTCTCCCTTCCCCAATTACCCTCCTTCGGCCCCCGCGCCCTCCTCACACTTCGTTGTTCACCAGACCATCGCTAATCTTTGAAAATTGTACGAAATGACATTTAACTCCCGGAGTTGATTGCCCACAGGTCGCACTTACGGAGACACGCCAATCATCTAGCTTTTTGCCGTGCGGTGGAAGTGCCCTCACAAGTTTCTTGGCTTTACTGGTTTAACACGCAGCGATGCGCCGTGTCAGCATTTTCCCTTTGCTTAATTTGTATGGCTTGCTGTAATACATACAAGCAGGGAGTTGTTACACATCGCTGACACAAGCAGGGGAATTGTAATAAGATTAGCCTGCGTGACATTTAGGAACCATCGAACAGCTCTTACAGAAGAGATATTCCAAGCCTAATAAACTGTTAGGCCTACGCAGGGCGTCACTACAGAAGGTGTAGATGCTAGCTACACCTGCCAGAAATTTCCACAGTGCAGTTTCTCGGAAAAAGTTTGCAACTTTCTTTTGCAATTAGTTTACTTTGAAGGACAAAATATCTTCTATTTGGGGCTGCAGAAATGTCGAGAAATTTTATGATCACAACGTTTTACTAAATTCTAAATACTAAATGAATTATTGTCAGGTTTAAATGTTGCTTTTGGTACATTTAAGTAGAGACCAGATGTAACTCTATTGGGACACTCTTCTGTTTGGCGGACAATTATGGTAGATTGTTAGGGAAGTTATCACAAATTAAGGGTTCTGTGTCAGTGATTTCTGCCGTACACTATTTAGGAAGCCATTATCTTTTGAAGAAATCCAGACTGTTGGGAAATAGAAGTACCATAGGTGCAAGATTGCCTGCCATGAAACAGACACTTTGTCCGACACTGTGAAATGAAAGACCTTTTGGAATGTAATGAAACTCATCCTGACTGCTTATTCGTGATCAGTAAGTCAGTGCTGTAGCAGATACTTGAAAACGGGTGCTCCAAGGTCAAGTTGACATTGCCAAATGTTAAACTGCGTTTCCGGAGGTCTCTCTCTGTTTTTGCCTATCGTTTCCTCCCGTTGTACTTAAATTTTCCATCTTGTACTTTTTGCAAAGATTTCCTTAACACGAGGGTTATATGAGATAATCATTCTTGACACATATTTTTGTCGGGGAACGAAACCCTTTTTTGGAGGGAAAAGGTCCAGCCCGTGACACCCACAACTCATCAATCCTTCGGAACGCCCACGCTAGATTGACCCATGCTGTTAATACAGAAGGAATATATCATTTAATGACTGTCTATGACTACAGTGCAAGCTTTTGCCTCCTATACTTGACAGAGCCATCTTTCATTGCTAAACCGATCGCAAGGACATTTCGTTGGAATCCATAACCAGCAAAAGTTGCAAAGACAGCCGATGCGTTCAAACGAAAGAAAATCCAGTGAGTGTGTAATTAGAACATAGATGACATCCCAAGGCCAAGACGCACGTTTACTGTGGGTGCTGGTGAAGTGTTCGAAACCTCTTCCTGTCGATTGAGTCAAAAGAAATGTTATGCCAACGCAAGCATGGGCTTCAATATTGGGGGGGGGGGCGGGGGGACAAGTCCCCCCTTAATTTCGATGGGTGGGGACACAATATCAAATTCTCCCCCTCCCCACATTTGCGTAAAAGAGTAGTGTCGTGGCTCTATTTGACTGGCTCTTTGGGTGGCATGTAGGTTTTTTGGGCAATTGTTAGGTGTCTCGATGCCGATTCTGAATGCAGATTTCGTCAGGGAAATCTTATTTAATGACAAAATTTCGGCGCGCTTCGCGCGCATCCGTAACAGCTTGCACTCCTTCTCATGACCATTATAAAGGTAATTATACATGGAACACTATTCTGATCACAACACTCTCCGAAAACAGACATACATCTCCAAACATCTGAAGGAGCCTCGCATCAATATGGGATCATTCAATCAGTGGCGTACGCAGAGGGGAGGGCCATTCGGCTATGCCCCCCCTCACTTATTCGGATTTTTTTTTAAGTTCCTAAAAATACGTAAATTTTTTAACACAAATTTACTTCAAAAGATAGCATATTTGGCACCAGATTGCATGTTAGAACACCTAGTTTTTCAAAAATTTTCGAAGGGGAGGGGGACACCCCATTGAGCCATGCCCCTCTCACTGATGCCTATATTTTATTTCCTAAAAACACGTTAATATTTTAGCACAAACTTTACTTCAAAAGGCAACATATGTGGCACCAGATTGCATGTAAGGACACCTAATTTTTCAAAAAATTTCAAAGGGGAGGGGACACTCCTCCCCTTAGATCCCCTCCCCAGGCCGGCGGTCACGCAACATACTGCATCCCCCCCCCTTGAGAAAAATACTGGGTACGCCACTGCATTCAGTCTAATTTGTAGCATAATGTGGAAGGCTGAAAGTACGTTGTTGCCTATAAACATTTTCAAAAATTTTTGCCGAGGGCTTCGATGAAGCCATTATCGGCATAGATGGTGATTGTGAATACACTTACGACTAAAAAACATTCTGAAAACGCCCTTGCTAGTCCTTCACAGTTTTGCTATACTACGCTATACTAGCACCATTTTGCATCTAAGCAACCTTAAATTAACAAAATTTCTCAAAGGGGGAGGGGGTGTCCCCCTTAGACCCCTCCCCCAGGATGGCACCTTTATGTAGTGACAAAGGAAGGATTCCACACTACTGTATACAATCGCAGGGACGCATAAATAGGTGCAATTTACCCCCCGCCACTGCAGTTAGTAAAAACATCCAGCCAGTCGGAAAAATTCACTAAATTATGGATATTTTCCAGCCATATACGATCAGCTCCAAAAATATCCCAAAGATAGCACCGTTTTGTACCTAAGCAGCCTTAAATTAACAAAAATTTCTCAAAGGGGAGGGGACACCCCTCCCCTTAGACCCCTCCCCCAGGGCGACACATTTATGTAGTGACAAAGGAAGGATCCCCACTGCTGTATACAAAACGCAGAGCGCTAAAAAAGTGCAATTTACACGCCTCCACTCAGTTGGAAAAAACATCCAGCCAGTCGGAATTTGGGACCTTCACACCACAGGCACTCGAAACATTTACGTACATATACTACACACACACTATATATATATGTATATATATATATATATATATATATATAATATATATATATATATATATATATATAGTATATATTATATATATAATAAGACAAGGTATGACATTTCGATAAGAGAAGACTTCAAGCCCAGTGAATGCACTGCCACCCAGTGCTTCCATACTCTAAATTCATTTTTCCTAAAATGGAATCTAAAATTACCTGAAATCGGCCATTTCAGGAAAAATGATTTTAAAGTGTGGAAGCACTGGCTGTGCGACTGGGCCGCTGCTCTTACTTAGTTTTTATTCTTATTTTTATTTTATTTTGTGACCCCTTTTACTGTTTAGAATTTATCTCATGCACAAAGTTGCATCCGAAGAGGTGTTGGATATTCTGCTGGAACAGATGACGTGATCGACCAAGTCTTTTGAGGTTCACAGTAAGAGAAGAGTGTAAAAAAAGGCCAACATTCGTGCTTCGTCCTGAGAAATGTCATACCTTGTCATATTATATATATATATATATATATATATATATATATATATATATATATATATATATATATATATATATATACATATACATATACATATATATATATATATATAGATAGTGTAGTATATGTACGTAATGTTTCGAACGCCTGTGCTTCACACCCCCAAACATGTCAGCCTAGCAACGGGCCTGGTCGGGGCCATGATTTCCGACAATGATCCGCGCTGCGAAGCGTGGTTTCAGCTATTTTGGGACATGGTGAAAATAAAATCTTGAAGGAACTCCGTGGACTCCGTGTATTTCACCTGGCATATCATCTATGATGGTCATGTTAACTTTGAAATGATAATTCTTATTAGAATAGGGCGTCAGTCATTATAAGTGGGGGGGGGGAGGCAAAGGGCCTATAGGAAGACACCCCCTCTCCAAAACCAAAGGGATTGATTTGTGCTAAGTCATGTATGTCCCCCCGCCCCCACATTTGAATACGGATTGACGCCCCTGGAATCAAGAATGTACATATGACGTGTAATCCTGATGAACACGGAAACAAGACTTCGGTAAAAGCCCCTACATAGAAAGCTAGCCCACTATAGCCTTATCACCATGTCATTGGGAAGTTTTAAGTAAGCTATAAGAATGTGGTTATCCCCCCCCCCCCCCGCGCGTGTTTGTGTGTGCCGAGAAGAGAAAGCTCGTAGGTTTGTGTTGGTAAAACATTGGCAAAGCCTAATCGAAAAACTCACCACCGCGCAGAAAATAAAGCTAAATAGTACCAGTATATAGGATAAGCCCCTGTCACACCAGGCAAGGATAACGAATCCGATACGATAACGATTTTAGCATAGAAATAGTTACCGTGCAATTTCAACAGAGAAACATCAAAGAGATTAACGAATTCACAATCGTCGCAATATCGTTCGAATTGTTTGAAGAGCAAAGAACACAAGACAACACGATACGCTAAAATTCTAAGCCAATGAGATGCTTTGTTTATCTGTGACGTAGCATCTCTCTCCGCTCGACAAATGACTACCAGTCGCCATTGTTGTGAAGTTACACTGTGCAAACACTGTATACATACAGCAGAGAAATGGAACGTTTCATATTGTGTTAACTGTGTAGGCCTAGGCCTGTTTGTGATACTCTGATTTTAGAGGAAGAGCCCGAGTCTGTAGGACAAACAACTGTATGGCTTCACAATGTGAGCGAAATCAGACGCTCGGAGCAAGTAAGAGGTAGCTTGCGTTTGCTTTACATGTTCGACTATGGTGATACTGTATAGCTTGAGTAGTTTGCTTACACTGGAGCATTTGGGCAAGGTTCTCAGTCTCAAGGGTTGGCTATTTAGTTTTAAAATGACGTCGGCAGTTGCCCGTACCATAATTGACCTTATTTGTTCCTTAAAAGAAGGGACTAGTGATGTAAAATACCGCAGAAAAACTACAGGGATTGTGTAGAATAGTCGCCGGAGTTTCATTATCCGTCGTTTTAGCCTAAGTATAGCTTCGAAAAATTAGCATGTTATGGACACGAAGCCTGTCACTAATGTAGTTATGGTGTGATCACTCGCTACAGCACTGTAACCAGAAACGATAATCGTTATTTTATCGGATTCATTATCGTTGCATGGTGTGACCGGGGCTTAATTGAGCAGACTCTTACGGCTGAGGCCATGCAGAGTCGAAAGATGTTTTTCATTTATGGTAAGAGTCATCATTGCTTAATGGGATAAACAAGGCTAAGACAAAGAAGCTTCCGTGAACAAACAGCCCAACGTTTCCACAGAAAAATGCTTGCTAACAATACCCTACGTACACGTCACTCTGTTCCGGAGGCTCCACTATTTTTCTACACTGCCATCACCACAGCTTCTCTGCCACGCGTGTTGGGGCTATGACGAAAGAAAAAAGTTGCTTCCGTTCTTCAGTCGTCCTCAGATGAACATAGCTAATGATTTGCCTATCTTCGTATTATAGACTCCAATCCATTTCAATTTTTGTAGAACAGGCTATTCACTAACTTAACATGAGGCAATTTCAACATGAAATAAACATATGCAAACCTACAATAACTGACATATTGAGGCAAACCTCCACAAAGCCTATCCGTTTACCCTACCAGAAATAGTAAAAAGAATGGCGCCATCACACCGTCTGTGACTAAAAAGGTGGCGCTCTTCTCCTTCCATCATGACGTTTCCCTCCAACTTACCCTGCACAAAAGGTGTCGTTTTCTCATACTAATCTTCTATTGGTAAGTTTCACAATAGACACAATACATCACACAAGCACTCACACAAGAATACGTGTTGACCACTCCGGCCAGTATTGTATGCACCCAATCCAAGCTTATGTCAACTTAACCAAGGTGAAGGCTACTCCCATAAGGTCTCAATATTCAACGATACCCATCGTTATCATAGCAACTGGGGACTTTCACTACCGATATAAAGGTTACGATGCTGCTCAATTTATTGACACAAAATCTGATCACTCCCTTTTCCGGCACGGCTACTACAGATACCTTTAGCATAATTATGTATATAACTGGCCATATACCGGTATTACCCCATTTTAGGTAGGCCTGCGTAAGTGTCCTTTTACGAACAAACCTAGTCACACACATACTGCCCCTCATTGTAATAGCCAGCGTCTTTTTCACAACAAGTGTTCATGATAGTCGCCATTACAACTGTATTGTGAGTCCCAGACATGAAAAAAGCCTAAACTGAGTAGCGCGGAACGGCTGCATCCCAGCAATCTGCTGTTCTACGAAAGTTCCACTTTTCACTATCTGCTAGGACTTTTAAGTTTGCATTTTCTGTCATTCCACTACATTTATGCATAGTATTGTTTTGACTGGCATAGCGTTTGGGGTGCTTACCCTTTTTTGGATGTTCTGGTGCTGCACTTCCTGATCTAATGGAGGGGAAGGCCTTCTGTTTCGTCCTAGCTGTATATCCTAACAGTGCCGTTGTGTGCTCATTATTTCACAGATTCTGTACATTATTGTATGTAGGCTATGCTGTCTCATTCAAACTTGCACTGTACCGTTTTTCACATCTTTTTTCAGAGTCAGTGAGTTCCTTTTTTGATCCTGTTTTTTTTTTTTTATTTATTCGGTCGAGGAAGTCACATATCATCTCAACATCTGCATGCATATGACATCTTAAAAGCTCCCCGCATTTTACACCTGAATGCACATTTTTTTTTTGTTTGCATCGCTCTCGAAGCAAACAGAGTGTAAATTCCGACTCTTTCTGTGCACAGGACCTCTCCTGAAGTTGGATCGTTGCTTGTATACTCCTTTGGCGCTAATATAAAAGGATATAAAAGGATTTTTCAATCGTGACGGTGGATATAAAGTACAATCACCTTTTTCGTCATTGTGGCCTGCTGCGGCTCTACTATTCACATGGCTGTTCTACATTCACTCTCACTGTTGTTATAATTGTACTGTTTACCGGCATCATGCTTGCTTATTTGAGAACACAAGATTTTGGATGTCAGTATATCAATATTCTTCGGTGAAGATATTAAGATTTTAAGATCTTGTAATGTACTATTTAAATATTTTACACTTAAATATTGAGATAAAAAGATTTCGGATGTCAACATTTGTATATTTTACTGCAAAAAGTCGAGAAAGTCACATAATATCTCAGCATCTGCATGACACCATGAAAGCTCCTCACATTTCACACCTGAATGCACATTCTTGTTTGCATCACTCTCAGAGTAAATAGAGTAAATTTTGACTCGTTCTGGGAACGGGACTCCTCATGAAGTTGGACTGTTGCAAGTAAACTCCTTTATAACTGAAAGGATTTTTCAACTGTGACGGTGGATATAAAGTACAATCCCCTTTTTCGTCATCGCGGCCAGCTTTCTCTACTATTCACATCGCTGCACTACATTCGTTCTCACTGCTGTTATAATTGTATTGTTTACCAGTACCATGCTTCCTTATTCAAGAGATGAATTAATGTCCCTAAACCCTGGGAAGAAATGCAGGGTTGTTCCAGCGGTCTATAATAGACTGAAAGGACTATATTTTTGTGCTGTAAGAGCCACCATAAGAGGATTTCGATCCTTAAGCGAGACTACCCCCCCCCCCCCATACCAGTTATTATCACCAATAGAAAAAGGGAACTATTTGAAATCGCTGAAGATCCTAAAAACTTCATTCCGGTTTTCCTAACCACACAGGCTCACAGGCGATACCCGAGATGATCTGGTCTCACCTGATATTTGCAACACGCTTCCAAATTACACTATAGGATCTCTACCTTGCAAAGGTAAACTCGGTGGCGGTATTTGCGTCATTTACCTCAAAGCTTTTAAATTTCAGAAGAAATCGTCTTAGTTCAAGTCCTTTTAATGCCTGGAGATTAACTTCAGCGCCCCGCAGCAAGGCTTGCTAAAATTGATAACTGTTTATTGCCCCCTACCATGCTTTAAAAAAAAAAACTTGTACTATCGGATTCCTTCACAGAATTTTCCCGTCTCCCTGAATTTATCAACGTTGCTCTGTCCCCTTTCATTATTTGCGGGCACTTTAATTTTCGCTTCGACAACCCGCTTTTAAATGACACAAAAACCTTCAACGACGCCTTCAAATCTGTTGCGTTATTTCAACACTATATTACAGAATCAACTCCTGTCCGTGACCATACACTCAACCTTCTTACCACTAGTGATGAGGGAAGTCAGGTTCGGGATATTTCAGTTCGGCATTACCTTCCATCTGATCATCCTGTCATTCATAGGCGGCTCTAAGAAATTTTGTTTGGGGTGGCAAAATCAGGTCCGTATTCAGACCTCCCCTCCTTCGGCAATATCAATGGTCCGCTTTCCGGGAAAGTATTATGGGAGTATGGTTATCATTTTGTATTTTAGTGAAGTCCCATGTAATTTTCAAAAGCTCTTCAGAAATTATCAGTCAGTCACGGGCTTTTCTGTCTTTAAAAATAAGTCTTTAAAAATAAGTATAATCATAACAGGCAATCGCTATTTCGGCCTAGGCGTACAAATCAGGGGATACAGGCAAAGCGTCTTTATCCATTTGGATAAAATTAGACAGCCTTAACTATACATATTTCCATGGTTAATGGGCAAACAAATGATGACTATCCTATTAGAAAGTGTGGCATTTTATCATTTTTGTTAAACTAGAACCTTCTGCATTGAAGGATACACGAGTCTGAAATTAAATTGAAACCACGACGCCTGGATGATAGTATTAATTTACATGACTAGTGGCCGAATGACCCAGTAAATCTGGGTTGAATCTTGAAACTATCACGAAATACATACTGTACTTGGCAAATGCAGAATTCACAAATAATATGAGATGGAAGCAAAGAAATCCTCCAAATGTTGAAATACCTTTTCCATACTATCTCGTAAAACATGTTAATTTTTGCAAGGTTAAAGATCTTTCAACAGTTCAAACCAATATAATATGTTTTTGTCAGACTTGCTCATGAATATTAAGGTCTACGGAATACGTAGCCTGTTGTTAATCCTTGTCGGTATTTCCTGTTATCCTTAGAACATGCACGCGCTTAGTGATTCTTCCCTCGCAAAGATGCAAATTGTATTGCGGGTATGTACGGATTGTAAATAGGGGTCTCGTGATGACAAAAACAAAGGTATTCTCAGTGCTGAATTACTACATGATTAAGTTAGGGTAAAGGCCCAAAACGTGTTTATGTATGCCTGAAAAAGAAACAAGTTAGTTGCCACGTCGAAGTCAACCAGTGGAGAGGCTGCTTCCTAGCCTGCACACTAACATGTGTTTCTAGACAGGGCTCCGTTTCTAGTCCAAATCAGTTTTAAATGGCTCCGTTTCCTAGAAAATGAAATTGTAGAAAGGCTCCGTTTCTAGCCTTAAAAGAGAAAAGTTGGTTCCGTTTTCTAGTCAACAAAATTATTGTGGAAAAGAGGGTCCGTTTTTAGTCCAGTTATTTTGGCTCCGTTTTCTTCAGAGGGCTTTGTAGTTAACAATGCCGTTATCTAGGACGAAATTTGGTGTCGGAATTGACGACTTCCGATGTTGTATCGTGTTTATCTGGCCCGACTTTTGGAACAACTTTTGGCTATCCGTCTTTACCCAATAACCCACGAAGGCCACCACCCATGTGTCAGTAGCAAGAAGTGGTCAGAGAGGAAAGCCTCAAGCCAAAAGCTAACCTACCTCGACTTTCCTCCCCTTCCAAACGCCAACATTACCCATCTTTCTGGTGCAATTTATGCGTATGTAGGAGGATTATAGGGTCATATTAGCATTAAGTGAAGTTCTTCTTCTTCTTCTTCTTCTTCTTCTTCTTCTTCTTCTTCTTCTTCTTCTTCTTCTTCTTCTTCTTCTTCTTCTTCTTCTTCTTCTTCTTCTTCTTCTTCTTCTTCTTCTTCTTCTTCTTCTTCTTCTTCTTCTTCTGCACTGAATATGTGTATTTTGGTGTATTTATAAATTTTTGTAAGTCTAATATATTTTTGTATGTATTTCCACATCCATTTCCTATGCGCGGGGTCTAACCTTGTGACAGTTTTGAATGACCTCCTTAGCAAACATGATCCTTAGATCTCCTGTCAAGTCTCTCCAAGACCAAACACTCGTTGGTATGATGATTTTCTACACACTTACTGCCTTCTCATTCATCTTAACAGGATTTATCAAGCAACTTTTGCTCTTTCTTTAATGATAAAATACACAAACTTCTTACAATGTTTGATAAATCTGATACTCAGCAACCGGTTCCAATTCCAGAGAGGCAATGTACGAGTCAGTTTGGCCAGTTCCAGCTACTCTCACAAATAGATATTCCTCAAGTCTTAAAGAGCTCCAAAGTGAAGTCGTGTCAGCTGGATCCCATTGCCTGCAGTCCTGACTGCTCACATCTTAGACATAATCTTATTGCCAGTCACTAAACTAACTTGTCCTTGACGTCAGGTATTTTTCTCTTAATTGCAAACTGGCCTTGGTTTCTCCAACTTTGAAAAACGGACCTTGATTCAGAAGAAATGAAGATGAACTAGTGATCTATCTCTTATATGTCCTTCCTAGGTAAAGTTCTTGAGAGGTGTGCCATGAATCAGTTCACAACTTACTTCACTGACAAGTTAACTTATTTTCGTCATCATAATACCACATCACGGACACTGCCTTAATCCGTATAGCAGATGACCTTTTGATGGCTCTTGATAACAAAAGTGAAGCTATCCTTGTTGTTCTGGACCATACAGCAGCATTTGATACTATCGACCACGAAGTGCTTCTTGAAAGTTTTAAAGTAAGATACGGAGTTGAAGGTAAGTCTCTTCCTAGTTTTCTTTTGACTTAAAGGGAAAGAAACAAGTAATCCAAATCAATGATGATAGATCTATCGATGTGTATGGAAGGGGGTGTTTCCCCAATGCTCTGTGGTGGGCCCAATTTTGTTCATTATTTCTACTGCTCCGGTGGAAGATATTATCAGGTTCCATGGGCTTTTATGTGTCATGTACGCGGACGACACTCAGGTATACATTACAATGAAATCCCAAGAGAAAGTATCCACGGTAAAGAATAATGAAATTGTAATCACGATATCTAGGGATGGATGGTAGCCAATTCCTCATGTTGAATGAAAGTAAGACCGAAGTGCTGCATGCCACATCTTAATTTTCAAATGCCCCTCAGATTACTCATTTAACTGCAGGTGTCTCTCAAGTCCAGTCGACACAGTCTGCTCGCAATATAGGAGCTATTTTTGACACCACCAACTCAAATGTGACGTCCCATACCAATAACATATGTAGTGGAGCGTCCTGTGCCTTGAGAAAAATCAGTAAGTACCTTGAAAAACCAACAACTGAAAAACCAGTTCATGCATAAGTTACATCCAAGCTAAACAATAAAAACAGGCTCCTCCTTGGGCTACCGCAAAAAGATATCTCTGAACTTCAACGAATTAAAAATTTGGCAGCGCTTCTAGTTTCCCTCACAGGAAAAGGGGAGCACATCACACCAGTTATTTGTGACCTTTACTGGCTGCCTGTTAATCACAGGATCATGTACAAAATTCTTTCACTCACTTTTAAACTTTTTAATCATACCTCGCCAGACTATCTGATTGAATTGATGGCTCTTTACACCTCCTCTCGTGTAATGCGTCTATCTTTTCAAGATCTCTTACAAACCCCTTCTCCTAGAACCAGCACTTACGGCCAAAGGGTGTTTTTCAATTTCTTTCCCCTGTCTTTGGAACCATATGATCACATAAGCAGTCTACAACTCTCAATCAGTTCAAAACCTATCTTAAATGTTACTTGTTTAAAATAGTCTTTTCTCAGTAATTGCTTATTTCCTAACCTTTCTTTGTTAAGCGCATTGAGGTGTTTTTTATATTTATGCGCTATATAACATCATCATCGTCATCGTCATCGTCATCGTCATCGTCATCGTCATCGTCATCGTCATCGTCATCGTCATCATCATCATCTTCATCATCATCATTTGAGTTTTTACTTTTAGTACGAAGAGTTTTTAGTGGCCAAAAGCCGGAGGCAAGAATGAAAGTAAATGTTGTGAAAGTCACCTTCCCTTTGCATTTTGTCTACTGGGTAACAAGAACTCCAAATATGAACCAAATTATTTTTTGCGTCTTTGGGTATACTTCTAGTGGTTTAATGAAGTGGTATTGAACTCTTTCAAGTTTAAACTCCCACGGTGGTCCTTTTTCCCAGCCGAATAAGTAAACACTTCGTTTGGCATGGTATGTATATTCTGTATATTATCAACAATCTATAGAATTCAGGGCTGAAATATTTAAAACATAAGGTGAACAACTGGGTTAGAGTCTGAGGACCAAACTCCTCATGCCAATCAAAGAATATAATCTCTGTAATCAGCAATATTGGACATGGCTGATTAGCCAATTGTTTGCATGACTTTCTCAGTGGAGAAGGACGCGGCGACCACTAGCACCAGCTCTGACTGCATTCATTGTTAAATTGGCCTTTGGCATTATTAATAGCATTACGAAAGAAACTCGATCAGCCAACTGGCCTGCCAAGCAAGCAAATAAAGAAGTACGCGCTAAAGGAAGCAAGTTGAGTCACCCGGGCTTTCCTATCAAGGCCTGGGGAAGCATGTAGCAATTCCCTAACGGAGTTGAACACGATATGAATAGGTATTTACTACGGACTTGCTCTACAAAAGAACTTTTAAGTAGTAATCACGATGAATACTCTGAATGTTAAGGTATCAATCCACATCATTTGCAAATATCTACTTCATTGTACGATGAAGATATATAGCCTAACACACAGATATGTGTAAAAGTAATTTCGAACCAATGGAGACGGAGCGAAGCTTGAATTAAAGTTTGAAACATCACTTCCAATTGCGACACGAGGCAGTGAGTAACATTATAGTTCTGCCTTAAATGCGTTTACATACGGACAATATTTTTGATGGCACTGTTGAGAAAAACTAGATTTTTTCATAGGAGAACAAAAGGCCTGTGCAGGCATGATGAAACAATTGAGGGAGCGAGGGTGTGTATGTTCAAATGTGAGTTGTCGAGGCTTAGTACGGTATTTTACGACCGGCTAATGGCTCTTTTTATGTGGATTTAATGTATGGTATTTTTTGGGGTAACCCTACTGTCTGGATGGGTACAAAGGGCTAGTCATGTAGGACAACCGTTACCAAACCTGCCACCATGTGCACACATAGCATAAAACATTGAATACATTACATAAGTAAACGATACTTGTAAGTTAACGGATAAAGCTTTGAAGAGGACGTTCACAAGTTCAGCCTAAAGTTTAGAAACAAGGTAAATAACCAGTAGGTATTACCTTTGGCAAATAGATGTGCCCTCCTTAGACCGGTATAACAACTTTTATATGCCTTCTTGAGAACACACTTTGTATGACTTTTAAGGGTTATCATACCCTTACCAGGCGGCAAAATATCAACTGTAGTGATCAGTTAAACACGATTCAAATGAAACCAACAAACGCGTGCCTACACAACTCGACCAACGCACGTGCGTTGGCCGCGCTCACAGTGTATATATATATATATATATAGATATAGATATATATATATATATGTATATATATGTATATATATATATATATATATATATATATATATATAATATATATATATATATATATATATAAACACTGTGAAAAGGTCTTCTAACAAATGGAAATGGCTAGTGATTCGAAAGCAAATAAACCATAACTGATACTCACATCTATGATTATTGTACTCGGAAACACACTTCTATCGTGAACCCATCCGTCGTCGCATGGAATTTTGTCCATGGGGGTAACCTTACCCTCAAACGCCGCTTTAAAGTCTAATTTCGTCACATTGTATTTAACACACACACACACACACATATATATATATATATATATATATATATATATATATATATATATATATATATATATATATATATATATATATATATATATGTAAAGGTCGTCTAACAAATGGAAATGGCTAGTGATACGTAAGCAAATAAACCATAACTGATACTCACATCTATGATTATTGTACTCGGAAACACACTTCTATCGTAAACCCATCCGTCGTCGCATGGAATTTTATCCATGGGGGTAACCTTACCCTCAGTCGCCGTTTTGAAGTCTAATCCCGTCACATTGTATTTAACACATTGCTCAAACTCGTTTTCAGTTTGATTGGAGGTTCCCTCCTTTGTAGGGATGGATATGTGTTTCTTTATATCTTCACACTCTTTCTGGGTTAGATTGAGATCCCGACAGTCCTCATTCTTCCAGGACCGACACCAGTGGTCACTTTTTCCCGCCGCAAATACTTGGATGTATAGATGCAACACACTAATTAGTATTGGTGCAGAGAGGAGCACTAACCGGACTTTTTGGTATCTTCCAAAGTGACCCACTTCTTTCAGAACTTTTTCGAAATCCATACTGACAAACCTGTTGCTTCCTCACAATCTAACGAACCATGCACTGTCAAAGCCAGTTTTAACGAGTCATTCCGTGGGCGACTTCTTGAACATTTGGCAATCTTAATCCGGTTGTACAATAGCATCACCATTATAATCTGCGTTTGAAAAAAAAATTTGGTTCAGACATTTGAGCAAATGGAGAAAAGAATGATGTCCATCATGACTTAAATCAATTATTTAGGTTGCCATATGTCGTCTACTGTATTGTAAAGTTAATGGCCACTGAGTAAAGTCAATGAAGCTTGGGACCGGCAGCCCCAGTGCATGAGTAACTGTAAAAATTAGTTTTTCAGTTTTTCTTTATTTCTTGTCTAGATTAAAAAGAAATCTTACTTAAACACCCCTTAAATCGTTCTTGGGAGCAAATTTGTGTCCTTTAGTGCTTCATTTTGAAAATTTAGGAGACACCCTCTTGTCCTACACGATTTCCGAAAGGTTAAACGGAGGCTTAGATTTCTACCAGGGAGTTGTTAGGGAAGGAGATCCAACGACCAAATCTGTAAGACAATATATGCTTGAAAATATTTCAATCTCTTTTCTGGTAACAAAATTTAAATTAACAGGTCCCTTTCTTCCCATTGTTCCTTTTCGTGACTAACACTTCCTAATGATGACCCGCTCCTTTCAAAGCCATGGAATCCAGAAACAAAGGTCTTTGTTAAGACGTTACTTTGAAGGGCAGCCTCTTTGCGGACAAGGTCTTAGTTTTAGTAAAGATTTTAAGTTAAACGACTGTCCATGAACGTTTAACTAATATAAGGTCTTTGTCTACCCAAGATCTTCAAGGTCGTCTCCTTGAAACAATGTTCAAGCTTAGCAAAAACAATTACAATTTTCGCAAAATTCCCATTAGTAGCAGGCATTGTCGAGGAGGTTAAGAAATTCTTCATTGAAGTTAATTGAAATGAGGTGAAATGTGACGACAAATGACGGAAGATTAAAATTTTGAAGTTTTCCTTGACGACTGGAAATGTAAAATGTAAATGTAAATGTAATGTCAATTGGTGAAATCATCATGATGAGTACTTATGATGTAGCAGACGACACAAACTATTGTCTACAGTACCAAATCTCTTTCAAGTCTAAAGAAGTTTCAAGAGCAAGACAATAAATAGCTTAATGTCAGCAACCGCCTAGTCTCAAAGGAAATATAAATGTTGGATCTTATTCCACAACAACTCACTGTTTGTACTGGTAGGCCTACTGGTATAATTATTGATACCCAATCGACCGGAGAACTACCAAAATTTTAAGGAGCTGGAAATGTTAGGTGCAATATGAAGTCTAGTATGGTCAGGTATACCAAACCGAAAACTGCTCACATACAGTCATGACAGTAACTATAACAGCACTACTCGGGGCATGAAATTGACTTCAAACATTTTTTCCTGTGTCTGGTCAGCATGTCTAGCTTTGGGTTTCCCCAATCGCCTACGTGAGTAAAGGGTTAATGAATGCTGGACCGTGCATTAAGAAGAGGATAATGCACGATCGGGGGTTAATGCAAGCGAAGCACGTGGGCGAACCCCGAGTGCATCCAGCGATTGTATTAACCCGCGGAGTGCATAATCCTCTGTGTATATACACAGGTCCAGCGTTCATCAATAAGATATGTTGAAAAATACGAATAAGAAAAAAATTGAATAAGAAATAAGTGTGTGTAAATAGCCACATTTTTATTGGAAGCAAAACCCCGAGAAAATACGATACGGTCAGTGTGTCATTAGTACGGGAGCCCCCCAAGGTTGTGTCATCTCCTCAGTATTGTTCTTTTTGTACACAAATGATTTTCAAAAATTGAGTGGCAAATGCAATTATATCAAATATGCTGATGATACTGTCCTAACTGGTTTCATTTATGGTAATGATGGTTCTGCCAACATATTAAGTGAAGTACTGCACTTTGTCGGCTGGTGTAAGAAAAATAGTTTGGTGTTAAACGTAGATAAAACTAAAAGAACTAGTGTTTGATTTTAGTAAAGGCAATAACACGCATGGTCATATCATAGTCAATGGGAAAGCTGTTGAGAGAGTAGAAATTTTTTTGAAAATATTTGGATTTGGGAACTTATATTGACAATAAACTCAACTGGAATGGTAAAGCCTGCCAACGGCTTTATTTCCTCAGGAAATTGAAACAATGCAAAGTTGATGTTACCATAATAAAACTGTTTTACCAGTCCGTAATTCGAAGTGTCCTGACGTTCAGCATTATCTGCTTCTTTGGTAGTATGCCGAAGAAGCACCGAGATGGTCTAGAACGTGTTCGCAAGTCTGCTAAACGCTGTATTGGTTCAACCCTTCCATCACTCTCACTCATATACTAAGAATGCCTAATAAAGAAACTAGATAGCGTAAGAAAAGACGACACACACACCCCTTTCACAGTTTAGTCTCTTTTGACAGATCCGGTATTAGATTACAGGTGCCTCTCACCAAAACATCAAGGTTTCGGAAGTCTTTCCTTCCTGAGGTATTACACCCTATTCAATTCTAATGTGAAGCGATCCGTCCACAGTGTAAATCTTTGATCCTTCTACTTTCGATTTTCTTTAGTTTTACATTTATTTCTATTTAGCACTTTTAGTTGTGTATATCTTTGCTTTTATGTTTTTTAACCGTTTTGTATCTTTTTTGTGTACCGTATATCTTTGCTTTTATTTTTTTACTGTTTATCATATTTGTGTGTATCTTTGCTTTTATGTTTTTACTGTTTTGTATCTTATACACACACAGTCGACGGAATATCATTTTCCGTATTACTGAAATGGACAATAAACAATTATCCATCCATCCATCCATCCATCCATCCATCCATCCATCCATCCATCCATCCATCCATCCATCAGGGGGCAGAGTGACCCCCGCAGAAACTGATGTCTCTAAATCAGGTAAGAATCTCAAAGTGAATAAAGGCTGGTAACTTCCCAAAGAGCTTACCTTTTATCACTGTAATGCTCAGACATTTTTAAGCTTTTACTTGCTCAAGTGGTAAGTTTGATTCTTTTAACTGTTTGCATGCTTGCTTTTTATCAGTTTGGCTGAAGAAGGTTGATTAAAAACTGAAAGCTTCCAAGCCGGTTTTCGGCAGCTAGGTGGTCATCATCGGAACCTTGACACCAACTGAAAACCGAAAACCGTCTAATCATGAAACTTGGAACCCTGTCCCCACATGGTCTGAACGTTAGACTTGAACTTTTATAACTCAGCAATTCCTGCATTGTTTTTACCTGTGTTAACCTCTTAACACAGTCTGTTTTCCCAGCCGGATTTACCTTGCCGATTTTATTGATTTTTTTTAATTGCAGGTTTGGCCCATGGCAACAATCAGTTGCGTTTTTGCCACCTGATGAAGGGTTTAAACTCGAAACGTCATGGAATTTCTCACAAACTTTTAGCACTATTTAAATTTCTTTTTTACCTGCCTACTTCATAAGTGCTACGCAGTACTTTGACCTTATATATATATATATATATATATATATATATATATATATCTATATATATATATATAAATATATATATATATATATATATATATATATATCTCTAATTCGGCACTTAGGGGGAAAAGTTGTTGTTGAAAAGTCGACCTTAAGGGGAAAAAAATATTCGGGTGAAATATAAGTTTCGCCTTAACGTTTCCACACACTTTTTCTATAGGAATACGTAAACTTACAAGGGCGCCCTCTTAGATTTACAAACTAGATGCCATTACTTCAAAGTAGTCAAATTTACGGACACCTAGCTGTTAACACGAACGGATGGCTGCCCATTGAAATAACGTTTATTTATATGTTTAGACGTTAGGGCGAATTTATTTCTTATGTATTTTATTATCTTTTTTTCGCCCTATGTACAAGCAGATATAACAATTTCCCCTTAAGGTGGGAATTAGCGTTAAATATATATATATATATATATATATATATATATATATATATATATATTTATATATATATATATATATATATATATATATATACGGGAAGGCTTGGTAGGATACGTATGATCTTTAAAGATTCACAGAGTAGGTAACACACAGATAAATGGAGTAGAAAATACCAATCTCAACTACGTTCCAAGAAAAGAATGCACAAACACAGTGATGTTGGTTGGAAGCTTTCGACTATCTTATCAGCCTTCTTCAGCCAACTGCATGACCAATAAAATTCTCTACACTTACAAAATGGGCTAAATGCATAAAGAAAGAAAAGGTAAGACGAGTTAAGTTCCTAAACAGAAGACTAAAACACGCCAAGCAAATAACAATAAGAGGCTAAGACAGTAAAATAGACAAAGAAAGGATAAGCTTAAGAAAACTTCGATTACGTCAATTGACAACAATAAAAAAGATAAGAAATAATAAGAAAGATAAAAAAGAGTCTTTGACTGTTTACTGTTTGACTGTTAAACCAGGGAGCTGTTATTTGGAAGGAGATTTAACGGAAAGTTTAATTTATGCTAATACTCTAAGACTCATTAAATTCCGGGGAGATTATCAATGACAAACTACTTATTCCGTTGATTGGGAATTCTCTCTTTTATTTGTTGGCTCAATTTGATATCGATATGTTTGCAACAACATTCAGTTCTAGTCATCCTATTACAATTGGCTTACTCAGGGCAATACTTTGATGAGTAGGTTTACACCACCACCAATTTAGGTGCAGGTGCTTCAAAACTCGAAACGACTGTTTCATTGAAATAAATTAATGAGGTCTTCCCTTCCTATAGAACAAATGTCATACAAATGATTTGAAGAGGCAGAAGTCTTATTTTTGTCACATAAATCTGGAAAGTTTCCAGAAGTTTCCTGAAATGACCATGTATAGAATCATGTTCACATTTTTACCTAAAACGTTATATATTTACTCTCATTCGCGTCACCGAGCGTCCAAAGATGCAATATTTTTCAATTTCCAAGCGACTGGCAATGGTATGGCAATAGCGACTGACCTCCAGTCTTACTGTAGCAGACGACAAATTCCTTTTGTATTAGCTACCTAATCCAGTGTAAGTCTTATAGAAATGCCAAGACAGATACAAGAGACAGATTACTGTGTGACCTTGGCGGTGTAAACCGCACTTCACAGCGAAGTATCTCCTACCAAAAAACAGCTCCCTGGTTAAGGCAAGGGGTTAATTCCCGAACTACTCATCGAGATGTACCAGACGACGTGTCCTACTTGTACGTAGTTCTTAACACCTCTTATTAAGCTTATTAAGCCTATTGAATCATCAAGAACAACACACATAAGAGATTATTGTCGGCAACTAGTAGGGTTCCAAGAACCCCCCCACCCCCCGTTCCGCCAGTGTCCTTGAATATGGTAATATGCATGGTTCAGCCAGAGCCAGTCTTCCAGTCAGACTCTCTGACAGACTGCAACGTACATGCATAGGGACTACCTACACTAATCCACTTGCTCACCCAAGTAACAGTCGTTTCATCATGTGCCACAGACTAGGAAAACGATACCTCTCTTGACCTCAAATGACCTTGAATAAAACGGCACATACAACGATAAGGGCACTGCTTATGGGCCAACTACTGGCCAAGTATGAATATGTAGACACTCACATACTCTAGTAATCATTTCTATGAGGTTTTTCATCTTTTGACTCCTGATAACCTCAGACTACAAAAGATCTATAGTTTTTGAAAATCCCACATCTCAGTTGGGGGCACACGGGGGTTCAAAGTTTCCCAGGGGCACGTGCCCCCCCCTTGGCGACGCCACTGGTTCATACTTCTGTTGACCTTACTTGCCGCACACTGGCCGAGTGTAGTCGGCGCAGTTTCTCAATCGTTCATACTTATCCGCTTTACGCGTTCTAGTCACCGAGTGTAAAACGGACACTTTTCACACCCGCACACCCGCGTTTCAGTTCATATATATGAACAAAAATTTAAAAAAAAATACTGAAATTCTGAAATTTGACTGTCCTAATTTTGATTTTAAGGCCTAAAAAACCTGGAAAATTGCATGAAAGGGTTCAGTTTTCCCCATATTTTCCCCAGGGGGTCCCTGGACCCCACCACGGACGCATTCTTATGTGGGTTTCTCTTCCTTACAAAGGAACTTTCTCCTTCAAGACTTACAGCTTGAATACACCTGCTTGAATGCACCCGCAAGCTAAAGATAAAATAGCCTATTATTACCTATCATTACAAGTTAAACTCAATGAGCTCTAAGATAAAACTAACTTTTAATTCAAATCAAAGCTTCTTTGTTTCTAGAGCATGAAACCTAAAAATAATGTTTAGATGCAACTCAAAAGGTCTAAGATTTGTCATTTCTCCATCTGTGGCCGGGGCATTTTGACTGAACATTTTCTTGTAAGGTCTACATACGCTACGGCTACGCCCCAACCTATGATGGCCCCAGTTAACAAGTAAAATTTCAAATCAGCTCATAATTTCGAAGATTTACCGAAGATTATACTATTTTGAATCTACAAAACAGAACAAGGAAAATTCTCAAAGAGTAGAGATGTCATTCCTCCCCTTAGTAAGGCAACACCCCCTCAATTATAACCCACCAAAGTTCTGAGAAAAATCGCTTAAATATGATAATGAGGATTCCTAAACATATAATCACCTCAACGCTTTACGAAAATTCACTATTTTGCATTCAAGTCACCTCTCATAAACAAAAAATTTCTCAAAGAGTAGGGGTGTCGTCCCCTTCTCCCAGACAGCACCTCTTGCATTGCGCCTAGTCAAATATAAGGAAGAATATCACTAAATAATGACAAGTTGTAAAGATATAATCATTTCAAAGCTTTGTCAAAGATAGCACTATTTTGCACCTGAGCCAAACCTTGCATATAACCTTTTCCCTTAGCACCCACACCCGACAGAATGGCGCTTATACCCAGGTGAAAAGGATGGGTGCAACTTTTTATAGACACGCCACTTGATATTCCACTTAAACAGTGTCATAAACTGCCCCCTGTGGATTTCGCCCAGGCTACGGTCCTTATGTTTTTTCTATCCAACGTTTGGATGAATGGCAGAAGGAAGACAAAAACGACAAGGTGGTAGAATGTCATACCACTACATATTTTCAGGACGTACACGGAGGCGAATTTCACTCTCCCGTGGGAGATACGCCCAGGCGTCATAATGACTCACTTCACCGCATATAGTTTCGGATGAGTCCAACCTGTTTCGACCATTTTTACCAGCATCTCTCCATTCTTCATTCATTAAAGCACGCCAGTAACCAAGGAGGAGGGGTAGAGTCAGGACCCTTAAAAAATTCAAAATTACCATTGCTTTAATACATCGCTGAATGTCTCGCACCTAACAAAATTCTCACTGGAAACTATTTCTTCCCCTCCAGTGCCTTGTCTGACTAGGTACCTGCATCAAATGATGGAGAAGGGGACACATTACGACGGAGCCATCCTGGAGGAGTAATTCGAAGAAGGGATGCTTGGAATTGCTAATTCAGGGTGTTCAGTTAAGTGGTCAAATGGTATAATATTTTCCATCATTTTGTCTCACATTTTATTCATTTCTCTGTGTGTCTAACTACAGGTTATTGAAAAAAAAAATGGAAAGTTTAAGCCATCCCTATCCCACCTTCCTCATGATGGCTAAGGAGCGTCGCTAGACCGTGGTTCAATTTTCTTGAATATATCTCTCGAGTATTTCCACCTGTTTTTGACTTTGTCCACGTCCGGTCAATCGTAGGCGAAGAAAGCGGGGAAGCGGGACAGGGAGAAAGCCCCCAATCACAAACGTGGGGGGCTTCAGTGTACATCTGCTACCCATAGCATGAAATTGCGTCTAAGGACCCTCGGAAGTGGTAATGGTCCCTTCCCTTATAGACACCACCCAAGGACGGGGGTCTAAAACGTTCAGCTCCTTTCCAGCCGAGAACAGTCTATGCGGTCAGTTACGGTGCACAAGTGACGTATGACAAGTAACCACTGTTCGCTCCATTTGGGGTTTCTATATTCAGTCCAACTACAGTTGTGTAAACAAATCTGCGTACTGTCTCATTTCTTCAATCGATTGCTCATCCTCCTGTAATAAAATGCTTCTTGGCCGAAGCCAGTGTATCTTGAACCAGTGTATAGGGTTCTGTAGTCTGCTACCTGTTAATTGCAATGTGTAAAAAATTGTCAATCCTTTCCGCAATGGAAGGGCAAGGCGGAAAAAGATAAAATTGGTTCATCTCGAACGGATCGGGAACGGATTGTACTCGCGTACAGTGGAAACGAGTTGTAACGGGCTTCAGCATTCAATGCGGATCCAACGCGCACAGGTGCGCTTTGCTGACCCTACTCGTCGCACAAAATTTCGGTTCCGCGAAAGTGTGAGTTGGCCTTTACTGTATATATCCGACAGCGATTTTGTTCTTAATTTACCTTGCGGTTATCCTAGGGTAATGCACGGTCACCTGACCGTAATGGACCAATAAGAGTTGAGGGTTTTTTACTCAGTATGAATGAACTTTTTGATTAAACCTACCACAAAACTTGATTGACTGTACATTCGGAATTTGATGACATGATTCTAGACTGCGATTGGTGCCATCAATTGGTTATTCAACTAACATAATTCAATACTATTGGAATAATTGTTTACTTACTAATTAGTTTCTTTTAACTTGCTTACTTTATTTAAAGTTCGGAATGAAACAGTGTTAGCTAATTGGATACTTGATGTTCAGGCCTCAGCCGATCGAAGAGCGTGGGCAGATGATACTTTAGAAAAGTTTTCTTCGCCTAGAAATTTTGAGAACAAATTTAACAACTGCCTTGATACACCTGAACTTATCTCGCCCAGAAAATGTCCCTCCTCATGAAAGATCTTACTGTTTTTCAAAACCTCGTCTGGAGACTGACCTGTTGAAATATCTGTGATTGGACTGAATTGATACCGAATCTTCCCTTGCGTGAAGGTTTTTCTTTACGTTTAAGCAAGTGAAACTCTGTTTGCGTTTTCATATTACGGCGAGTACATTACATTCCTATAACACTCAAAAAAGTAATAATGTACATCTGGTTAAATTTTACCACAAAATATCACTCTGTGTTAACAAGACTTAAAGCAGGAAATGCTATAGAACTCCGTGATCTCACTCCAGGATAAGTTAAACCGATTTGTCCAAACAAATTACTCAAACGGACGTTTTTGACTTGACACAACACAAAATCACGATTGGTGACTGCATGTTGACTCACCCAAAAGTGGGGTATTTTGAAGAAAACTGCGCTTTTTAATTACAAGTCACTCTGACTGAACAATTGCAAGTGCCTAACAGCGAAATGTGTGATATCAGAAGTATTACCAACACCGCACAAGACAGCAGACCACGGAGTTACCACCTCGGTGCCCCATGAGCAGACATGCATGGCACAGACTACGAATAGGATTACAAATAAAGTCTTCAGCAAAATTGGTCCCAGACACTTGATGAAACGACTACAAGTATAGACTTGTCGCTGGGTTCTCTTAAAGTTGCAATTAAGACATAAACTTGAACATGAAGAATTGGTCTCCCTTAAGTGACTAATTCTTTTCTCATTTCCATTGCCAAAATACCTATGGCTGGACAGTTACGGCCCTGGCAGTGACACTTAAACAGTTACAATTTACAGAAAAATGCCTTCCGCATGTTGCACTTACCCTTTGAAGTACAAGAGGACAGTTGTCATTGCAACCTGCCTTTTAAGGCAACCATAAAGTAAGATGCATGTGATTAAAATAGCCTTGGAAGATGGGCTAAGTAACATACTACGTTACCCTAGCCGAAAATGCAGCTTGAAAAAGGGTTAAAAAGCTGCTTCTTTATATAGCATCATGCTATATAGCATGAGGAAAGCTAGGATTTAACCTCGATAGAAGAATATTAAATATCTCGGTAGAGCCTATTTGACCTCTAAAAGGTGACCATACTAGGGTTGATCATCCCTTGCCTTGCAAGAGCACATAGTCGACAATAATACATGGTCATAGGTGGGCCCTGTACGTACTCAGTTGTTTGCTATAGATTAACGTCAGTAACAGCTTAATCCGCTCACATTCTTGAATATTTCAGTAACTGTAGATAGTTTAATCAAGAATCTAAGTTGAGCCATCTAAGAGGTGTTTTGTTCACCAGTGGTTCAATAATATACTATTATTTAAAATTAACAAGCTCGAGATTACCTTGATTATTAGAACACGTTGTCGTCACAAATACTGTATGGACTGATAGAAGTGAATTAAAATTCAACAACTCAAGATAAGATGACACTAAATTCAATTCTAGCTACTTGAGATCTGCAAGTTGGTTATAGCTAGACACAATCTGATACTCATAGCAACATGTTATGCAAGTTGTTTCATTTCCAACACCGAACAAAGATTCATGACGTATAGCGTGTTGCCCAGTGACAGTGCCATTTACAGTCAAACAGAGGTAGCAATAAAGTACGATCCTCAGCGAACAGTTTGACTGAACACCAAGCAATATTATTGCCCATTCAAAAATTGGACTTACTGGGCCTGACCTTATGAAACATGCATCCACGTACTTGTTTACTACTTTTAATTTCAGGCCTATGTTCACTTGGTCAATTGCCACGTGCTTGAACAAAGAATAGGAGTGGGATATCTTAGTTTTAATAGCAAGATGCACATTTACGTTGTCCAGTAGCAAGTGTAAGGACCAGGATACCTCGTGTTCTACAGTTTCATTGAGTCCATGGTATCCTCACTTTTCATTATATGGAATGTATAAGTTGAAAAGCTACTGAGGCACATAACTAGACATATTGCAATGCCACAAAAAGGTTGGACCTCGTGTTGACTTTTCAAAGCACCGCGATCACGAGAGTACGGGGGAAATCGTTCTCCATAATGTGGTTGGGGACCGACGCCCTATCCTCACCCCCTTCAATATTGCCAGTCTTACAACCATAATATTTGCTGTTTGTGAGTGTGAGACATAGTCCTCCAATAATGTGGTGTAGGGGATGGAAAACTTTTAATACTCTGGAAAAAATCGTAATATTTGCTGATATTTGAGTAAGTATTAGACGTTAGATGACCCAAAGGTTACGAAGAAACGATGTTTTTCACTGCGGGCACACACTTAATCAGAGGCCGTGTTCCATGATTACCAACTGAGACATTCGTAGGAACACATACCGCAACGTACCGCATACAATCCCTCTATAATTAGGTTTGCAAGGAAATACCGTTGTCTGATGCTCCCGTAAAGTTGGTCAACCTCAGTGATATTTGCTAAACTTGGTGTATGTGGGTGCATGTGTGTATTAAACATAGCCCCTCCAATAATTTGGTTAAGGAGGACAGAGTACCTTAAATATCTTAGTGCAAACTGGCAATATTCGCTAATATTTGTGTCACCTGTCTTCTCATTTTTACAAATGACAAGCCTGTAGCCGGGGACTCCCCTAGAAATAAACCCCCCTAGAAAACTCAAGATCACCATTGCTGCAAAGCATTTAATGTCTCGCCCCTCAAGAAAGCTTTTCGTCCTCCGAAAGCTATGTCACTCCCTTTAGTACCTTGTCTAGCTACTGGCTTGGCCAGTGACCGTTGTATTTACCTCTATTGACCAAGGGCTAAGTTTTCGGCTCACTTTAAAACATATATTGCCATATCCATGGTGATTACTGAGCAATTATTATGCAAATACACATTTTGGGGCCTTCAGATCAATGTATTCAATTGAAATATTCCTAATGCAACCTTGCGAGTTGCTCCAGCACTCTAAAATAGTCTAGTCCATACCCTTACAAAACAATTGTGTGGCAAAAGTTCCAATACCACACTGGACAAACCGTGTCATACTGTGTAAAACTACGGTTGGGTGTGAAAAATATTGAATTTTATGTGATTTTTTGTAGGGCAATGTGTGATTTTAATAAAAATTTGACCCACTTTTAAAGGTGCCATGCTTTTACCTGCATTACCGCAGTTTGCCGCATGTGACAAAGCGTGGAGAACCAAAATACATTTTTACATAGGCAAACATGTGGCAAAGTGGGGTAAAGTAGAATATTGTGTGTCAAATTGGTTCCAATCCCACATGTGTCACCACTCATTATCTCCCTTTTCCAGTTATGTATTTCCCTATGCCCTGCCACATGTGATTATGCATGTTCACATGTGGCATGCCCCACATTTTTTTGTAAGGGTATATAGGGGTGCGAATCAAGGTGTTGTCAAATACTTGACTAAATTTTATTCACACTAGACTAAGTGTAGATTTTTTTCAAATTTGAAACAATTTCGGTTCATTTTTTAACCGAATAATCAAACATTTGGCAGATCTTGGGTTTGTCCTCCTTGATAAGATTCCCTTCAACTTTAAAAGGGACGATTTTAAATGAATATTTCTCAAAGAAAAAAGCATCTTGAGGTTACTTATTTGAACTACTGAGTGGATATCGGGATAATAAAGTACTTGCTTCATATCCCCGCTTTCACAATCCTTTTCATGGATACAACTTAATTTCAAGAGGTATTTTTAAGCACGCTCCGCACGCAGGTAATATTTAATGGGTGATGTTGGATAAAATAATACACGCCGTGGGAAACTTCGTTATACAATGCATGCTGGGAAGGAAAGTGTACCATAACAGAGACTGCATGTGCCAGACAGATATTTTGTGTAATCACCCACAATTTTCCAGTTGAAAAAATATGGTTCTTTACACATCAATCAACTGTCAAAGAAAACATACTTTAGAGGAAAGTTCTTTTTGAAGATAATCTTCTAAACTTGGACGGAAAAGTTTGGAAAGTATAACGGTAAATCGTGAAAGACAAAAAACAGTGCCCAAAGCCTTAGTATCCATAAGAAATATGTCCGTGGACTTGATCTGTCGTACTACATGGTACCACAAAATCTAATTTCCCAACTCGTCTATTGTGTGGAAAATGAAAATGTTTAATATTTAAACTCTTTACAAGGACCCCTCAGATTGTACACTCCGTGTTGTATATTCTTTGAACAGTAGAAAAAGCTAAACCATGAAAATTATCATTTTTATTTTTTATTTTAATTAATTTTATTTTATAATTTTTGCAAAACATAAAAATTTCAACTGATGTAAATGAACGGCAGCAAATTCCCAATAAAATCGGCAAGCAATAACAAAATTAGTCCCCAACCTAAATGGATCCTAGTCTACTTTGAGAGTGCAGTTTTCAACGCTTGCACTCGGTCCACCCATTGCTGATCCCTTACAGTATTCCTCTGAAAACGTATGCAGTGGCGTAGCCAGGTTTTTTGTCGGGGGGGGGGGGGGGCAAGAGCACCAAGATTTCCCCCAATTAGTGTTCTGCTTTCTAATAATCAGTGTTCTCCGCAGGTCCAAATTTTGTCTGGGTGCTTTCCTCTGACCTGGCTGATGTGACTGATCGCCGTCGTGGGGGAGGGGTTTAAGGGGAGGGGGTGACACCCCTTTGGAAAATTTTTGCTCATGTAAGGGGGGCTAGATGCAAACTGGTGCCACATTTGGCGCTAAATGTAAATTGAATACATCACCAAGAATTCCTATTATTTTAGGAAGCTTTTGTTTTTATCTTTCTTGTCTTGGTGAATTTTTCTTGAGTCCTACTGGTAGTTTAGAATCACAATGGGTGAAGTACAGTAATTAAGTGAACCCTGGTACACCTTTCCCTTCATCAGTTCACCACATTCACCACAATCAGTCCAAATTTTACGAGGACCTGTCCTATAGCACTTGACCACTGACCCATTCTAACAAACTGCATATACCACAATGCTGCTCCTTTAATTATCAAGAAACATTGGAAGTATACAGTAAAAGGACAGAGTCCCTTGTCAGAGGTCCAGAGATCCCATGCTGTATAAAACAGATAGTAAAACATAACTAGTACAACTATAAGCATGGTGTCATCATTCCATCTCTGCAAACCTTAATGAGGACTGGTTGTGCCAGTGTGGCATATACTTTTAAATAAGCAGGGGAGTCAATCCGTATTCGTATTCAAATATGGGGGGGGGGGGGGGCATACATGACTTAGCACAAACCAATCCGTTTGGTTTTGAATAGGGGGCGTCTTCCTATAGGCCCTTTCCTCCCCCCCCCCCCTTATGGTGACTAACGTTGTCCTATTCTAATAAGAATTATCATTTCAAAGTTAAAATGACCATCATAGATGATCTGCCAGGTGAAATACACGGAGTGCACGGAATTACTTCAAGATGTTATTTTCATCATGTCCCAAAATAGCTGAAACAACGCTTCGCAGCGTGGATCATTGTCCGAGATCATGGACCCGACCGGGCCCGTTGCTAGGGTGATATATTTGGGGGTGTGAAGGTTCCAAATTCCGCTCGGCTGGATGTTTTTTTTCCACCTGAGTAGAGGCGTTTAAATTGCACTTTGTTATGTGCTCTGTGTTTTGTATACAGCAGTGGGATCCTTCCTTTGTCATTACATAAATGTGTCGTCCTGGGGGAGGGGTCTAAGGGGAGCCGTCCCCTTTGAGAAATTGTTGTTAATTTAAGGCTGCTTAGGTGCAAAACGGTGCTATCTTTGGGATATTTTTTGAGCTGATCGTACATGGCTGGAAAATGTCCATAATTTAGTGAATTCTAATTTTTCCGACTGGCTTGATGTTTTTACTAACTGCAGTGGCGGCGCGTAAATTGCACCTTTTTTATTCACCCTGCGTTTGCATACAGCAGTGGATTCCTTCCTTTGTCACTATGCAAAGGTGTCATCCTGGGGGAGGGGTCTAAGGGGAGGGGGTAACCCTCCCCTTTTGAGAAATTTTTGTTAATTTAAGGTTGCTTAGATGCAAAATGGTGCTATCTTTGGGATATTTTTGGAGCTGATCGTAGTATAGCAAAGGTGTGAAGGATTAGCAAGTGCGTTTTCAGAATGCTTTATAGTCGTAAGTGTATTAACAATCACCATCTATACCGATAATAACTTCGGCGAAGCGCTCGGTAAAAATTTTTGAAAAGTGTTTAACGGCAACAACGTACTTCAACCTTCCACATCATGCTACAAATTAGACTGAATGAAGTGGCGTGCCCAGGATTTCTCTCAAGGGGGACATGCAGTATGTTGTGTAACCGCTGGCCTGGGGGAGGGGTCTAAGAAATTTTTTGACAAATTAGGTGTCCTTACGTGCAATCTGGTGCCACATATGTTACCTTTTGAAGTAAAATTTGTGTTAAAAAATTTACGTATTTTTAGGAAGTAAAAAAATAGGCATCAGTGAGGGTGGGCATGGCCGAATGACCCTCCCCTATGCCACTGATTGAATGATCCCATATTGATGCGAAGCCCCTACAGATGTTTGGAGATGTATGTCTGTTTTCCGAAAGTGTTGTGATCAGAATAGTCCCATGTATAATTGCCTTTTTAATGGTCATGAGAAGGAGTGCAAACCGTGACGCATGCGCGCGAAGCGCGCCGAAATTTTGTCATTAAATAAGATTTCCCTGACGAAATCTACATTCAGAATCTGCATCGAGACACTTAAAAATTGCCCAACAAACCTACATGCCACTCAAAAAGCCAGTCAAATAGAGCCACGAGACTACTCGTTAACGCAAATGTGGGGGGGGGGGACACATTTGCTATTGTGTCCCCCACCCATCGAAATGCAAGTCCCCCCGTCCCCCAGGATTGACGCCCATGTAAATAAGTAAAGTGTACTGGTTGAGAAAGTTAAAATTTTACCAGATCACGCGCAAATTTCACCATATATTCACTTTCAAAATTTCCCCCAAGATTTTTCCAGAGGGGGCAACTCGCCCCTCTGTCCCCCCCCCCCCCGGCTACGCCACTGAACGTATGGAATTAATGTTCCGAAAGAAAGTTTAGTTAAAGGTACATGGACTTTCCATTCATCAATTCCCATTTTAAACACTTCACTCTCTACAGTAGTAGCCAAGTTTTAGCCTGATCTTTATGCAAAACAGGCTCAAAGATATTTCTCATGCACATTTCCCTATTGAACTCCGTTTGAATGTCGACTTCTTAATACAGGCCTCTGGGGGTCCATACTTTAAGAGGGCATAGCCTAATGGATTACACCATGGGCGAATAGTATTTTGAATCCCGTAGTCTCGCAGAATGTTGTATTCATGTACAAAATTGATTTCAACAGGCTATTTTTATGCAAGCTTCGCACGCACGGGTAGCTTTCTGGCATCATTGTCAGGAACTTTGTTGTTATTCCCGAATTTCCTGTTCTGTTATCCTTCTTGTTAATAACCACTCATATCAACTGGCTGTTGTGATTCACAACTGCAAGGTAAAAATCTGGTTTCATTAACTTCTGTACACAGACCCAATGCTATTTGAGACCATGGAAGTACTTCCATGTTGCGACTTGAGAAGGGATGATTTGAGCTTCTTCTGTGCCGCTAATGAGCACGTTCCGATTTAGTTCTCCCAGGGAGTTGACATGCTCGGTTTTACTTATATTCAACATCATGCCAAAAAGTACGTTAACACTTCCACATACATATATGTACACATAAACATATAGATCCACGGAACGTCCAACAAAACTCGCCCCCCCCCCCTCCCTTGGATTTTTTCCAGCTTTATTTAGAGGTTATGGCAAGTTAGGACCGGTGAAGCAGTGTATGTTTCATGATAGGCTGTTTATTAACTTCATTGAAATTTTCACTATTCTACATGCATGTGTCAAGAAAAGCTACACCATGGCATTTGAGAGTGAGAGAGAGTCAAGGGTTTCTCAATAACTGAGTCCAAAGAAACTCATTTCATCTTGTCAATATTGTACAAGGAATCTGAAGGAAATGGTACAACTTGCATTTTAGGGTGTGCTACCCATTGCACAATGAATTGTAGACTATTCTACTAACAACACTAAAAGAATGTAAGAAATATAAAGTAAACACTAAGCTTTTTGATGTTGTTGTACAATTGTTTGAAACTATAAATTTACCCCAGGATGACAACAGTAGAAAGGTGGGGTATGAAAAAAATTGTAGCCCAGTTGGGGTTGTACTATTGTGATAATTGTATCAAACCTGCTTTTGTGTGTAATAGGATATCAAAATCTTCTAAAAGATAGTAAAGGGATTTATTAAGAATCTAAACATTTCACTAAAACTTGTGAATTAGACCTCATTGTACTTACGAATAACCCCCTAATTGAGCTGACATTTTTACACAGTCTGTCACGGCTTGAAAATGATGTTATGCCTGTCAACCGCTTTAGGTGCCCAAGTAGTATGAAAAATAGGCTATTTCACTGCTTCTCAACAAAAAAGGTTCTCACCTATTGTTCCTCTATGAACATGGACTGTGGGCTAAACCTTCCAATGAAGTCACCATTATACTTAAATATGTTTGCTGGCTTCATAATTCACGGCAGGTCCAAAGTCGAGCTCTCACTGTAGCCATGCACACAAAGTGAAGATTGTGTTTGTAAGTATCACGGAATCTACTACACTAGTGATTGAATAATCGTTTGTAAAAAGTTACTAGTCTTTGAAATGAACCATAAACATTTGTCACAAGTGACATTGAAAACATCCACCCACTTGACTGTGAAGCTTGTGACAAACATGCCCTATATACTTTTCAATCACCTCCAACTACAGCTCTTTCTCGCTTTTTCCTCTAATGAATCTTTTAAACTGGACATCCGTAGTTAAATTCTTCTTATTATACCTCCTCCATTAGCTGTCATTTCATCACTAGACCCTCCCAGTGCTGAACTCGCTACATCTACCTTT
The DNA here is from genome assembly GCA_029531755.1 of Holothuria leucospilota. Classification (NCBI taxonomy): domain Eukaryota; kingdom Metazoa; phylum Echinodermata; class Holothuroidea; order Aspidochirotida; family Holothuriidae; genus Holothuria; species Holothuria leucospilota. Next base: position 86,346 of record JAIZAY010000157.1, read on the forward strand.
CTTCTCACGTGACCCCTAAATCTCATCTGTTTGATCCTCGTCTTACGAGAAGCAGCCTATTGAGTTAATTACTGGTATGTATGTATGCCCTTAACCACGGGCTTCAGGGATTCCACCTAACCCCATTTCTTTTGAGCAAACCCCCTCCCATATATCGGAATTCATACATAACTGTACTGAAGTTGAATACTATCTTCACAAGAAAGTGTTCAGGAGTTCTCATCTAAACATAATGTCGACAAAGTGTCCACGGGAGGAAGAATAAATAAGATAAGCAACTCATTTAATAGGTCTATCTGCGGAAACATGCCAATAATAAACTAGCTGCTACTCTAAGCAAACATAAACTTCCAAGAATAAGCCATAAAAGCCTTTATAAGAAACCCGAAACGTGACGATTTGTGTGCGAATTGATGGTAGGCCTTTTAAACATGTATCTCCGTCCCTCTCCGCTAGTCCAGTAAGGAGGAAGCGCGATTAGAAGGAGGATCAGGGTCGGGCCCACCACCTTTTTTTCCAGCAAGCCTCTTTGTCACATGAGCGAACCCTCCTGCCTACTATAGACAGGGCCGGATTAGCGTTGTGTGGGCCCCCCGGCACTTTCTATAGCGGGGCCCCTTTTACAAGTTTAACCTCCTTCCCCCTCGCCCACCCGCTTACACAAAATTAATAACACTCAACAGATTTTAATTTTAGCTGAATCAATAGTACACCTGTGTTTCTTCTTTAGGAGGCCAGGCTTTTCAATGTGATCCAAATTTTCGGAGCGCTTAGCACATTATAGAGTTGTATTGTTATCATTTCCAAGTTTGGTTTTGGATGACTCAATAATACGATTTTTCGTATGCAGGAAAGCCCACAAAGTAGGATGTAGCAGCTCCGAATTACTGAAGTGCGCCCAAGATAACTTGTGGTCCCGAAAATCAGTTCAGTAAAAATGTTTATTTGCTTATATTTTTGGAAAATATGGAAAAATCTGAAAGTCATAAAAATCACGAATTAAGTATACTTTACATACCCGTGATTTGTTCGATTTCACGTCAAAGCTTACAGCCCTGTTAATGAATATTTGTACACGATCTCTGTGGTACAGTAGTGCTAGCGGTAGGGTATCTGGGGGAGGGGTAGATGTGGCAAAGAAGATGAAGCGCTCCTTCCTGACAGAAAAGGTAAGCCCAAACTATCGGCATATTAAAGGCAAATTAAAGGGAAGGGGAAGGGATAGGGGAAAAGAGTTTTAACGTGAACACTCAGTCCATTGCAAAAGAAAGTAAAACATTTAGCATGTATTGACACCCTCTTAGACTGGCGCTTCTTGCGCACGCACCCTTGGTAATTGGGGGCGGAAACCTTTGGGGAGTAACACTGGTTTTCGCCCATCGGCATCCAGCCAAAGGGGCTTTTGAAAAAGTAGTGTAGCAGTTAGTTATCCCTAATTAAGTAGAAGCCCCGTAATGGGTTGGAGCCATCCATGACAGTTCCGTGATATCTGAAGGTCACGAGGTTGATAAGTTCAGGTTAAGTGTCCCTTCTGGGGATGTAGCTCCTTCGGGAACCAGAACCCATTCGGGGGTAACCTTTTCATTTTCGCCCTTCGGCATCCAGCCGACGGGATTTTCGAAAAAAAAATTGCCCTATCATGAGATTGAGCCTTCAAGGGGATATGGGACTGTGTGCCTAGTGCAGACCTTCTGTCGATTTTTGCAGTTTTGTCGGAGGTGAAGTAAATAAGATAAAGTTTGTGATATTTCACATCGGTCTGTCATCTCAAAAAATTTGCCTGCATAATTTTAAGTTTTGGTCTCAAAGAAGGAATCCCTCCCAAAAAGAAACCCAACAGTTTTGATTGGCTTTGCTTGTGACAAATTTTTCAACATCTTGCTCATCATGAGCACAGAATCTCCCCTGCGTCACTGTTCACTAATGTCACGAAACAAAATGCTTTTGCATTTTGGCAGCCAACCCAGGACCTATATGGCGGTCTATTGTGTACCCCAAACTAAGGTTAGGTTAGGTTAGATGAGGTTTAACGTCCCAATTTCCAACCAATTGGTTCAAGTCGAGACGACCACGGCCTTTTTTCCAGTTGTGGCTCACTGGCTTGACTAAGGAAACCGCTTGATTTCAGTTATACTCAGCAGGTTCACAACTTTGATCAGAATCGATATGATGTTTACCGGGAAGTAAAAGCCTCTGCCCTATTTGGTAAGTTTCTCCAAATACTCGACTAAATGTCCGTAGGTAGGCCTGATCGTGCTATATGGGTATGCTATACTTACTACTATTCTCTAATTCCTATTCAAAGCCCCTCCTACTCCTTCCGACAACCCGATAAGCTCATGAATTATCTGTATCTGAGCCTGGATTGGTTCTCGGTGGCACTGTCTGTATTCATCAATGGCATGGGCGGAATTACGGGGCAGGGGAGTGGGGAGGAAGCATGGAGGACATTTTCCCTCACTTTTTTCCAGACCTTAAAAAGTATTTAAAATAAAGAAAAAGGAACGAAAAGAATCTAGACAAGAAATATTATGAGGGAATTTTTAATATAATGGATAAATTAAGCAATAAAATATAAAGGAAAACACCAGTATCAAATACAATAAAAAAAAATTCTAGAAAGATTTTTCTTGGCGCTCTTGGTGCGCACCAGCAGTTAAAACTAATTAATACAGTGGCGGAGATCAAACGTGGGGAGGTTAGGGGCAATTCTAGATGTAAAAGGTTGTTTGGTACATCAATTAAAATTTCTTTCAAAGCATGGGCGTCGGCTCCCCGCTACAGTTTTGTGACTAGAAGCTCTGGAATAAGGGTCACTACAGTCAGTACTAAATGTACCCCATTACACGCACCAAGATCCTTGCATGCCTAATTCAGAATCTTACTTTTGTACAGGGAATCCCAGTTCACAATAATATTTTTAGGCGTGCATCGCGTGAGCTCAATATAAATATGTTTCTCGTTAGTATTACTCCCGACACTGAAACCGTACTGTTACGGCAATTGGACCGCTTACTATACTTTCCACACTATTTACAACTTGTAACATTAACTCTCAGTCTGCTACGTATGGTGTTTCCAGTACGTTAACCTACATGCATTTAGGTCTCCGTTGTGATGACGTCGAGCTTATGAATATTAAGCGGTTTGAGAAGGTGTTCAATTTAATATCCCGTATCCCTCAGATATGGTATAAAAAGGATAAAAAAGTTTAAATACTTACGTACTGCCTTCTATTTACGTCACCAAGTCATTCACACTGTAGGTTCAATGTAAAGTGCCCATGATAAGGAACGGCTACTCAGTTCGTACTGTGAAGGAAAGATCAAGTAAATTCACCAGGTCTGTAACAGATGCCAGCCAACCCGATTCCGAGCCAATTCCGATTTCAGTAGCTACCATTCTGGGACAATTCCGAGTCCAGTACCCTTCGATTCCGACCCATTTCCTATTCCAGTGTTCCCAGTTCCAGGCCAATTTTGATTCCGGTCATTAGACAATTTAGAGTAGCATGCAAATACTCTTATGTACCACTTTCAAGTACATTTGATTGACAGGTGTATTTCAGGGATCAATTTCATATTCCCCCAACTCCGTTATTTAGTGACTGTGTGGGACCATTCATGTATTTTAGTGTTCGCAAATAAGAATGTAGCCTTAAGTGAAAATTATTTAACTTTCATTTTTGTGGACCCTGTTGGAATCAGCTCCGATTCCAAGTACCGCTGCAGCCCATTTCGGGCCAATTCCGATTCGGGACCTCCCATTCAGGGCCAATTTCGAGTCCGGTACAAATGAGACTCCAGTCCTAAATTGAATCCGGACTGACTCGGACGTTACAGCCGTGCTCAGGGGGTGACGTGGAGAGAAAAGGGTAAGATTTTGTCCCTAAGTGGAGCACCACCACCAGTTTGCGTCCAGAGTAATCTTTGAATAAACATGCGTCCAAGATTCCCGGAAATAGCCCTTCCAAAAGAGTGCCCTGCCCTTGCCATCTCCTTTGAGAAATATTGTTGTCATTTAAGTTAGCTTAAATGCAAAATGGTGCCATCTTGTTTGACCGTTCAACTGGTCATATGTATACAAATTCTAAACATTTGAAATGTTTCCACTTTTGGCTGGGTAGGGGGTAGAGATAGAGGTAACTTCGTCTTATGGGAATGGCTCATTTCAATTACATGAGATCAAAGTTTAAATTTCAAGAAACGTACCGAAAAAATTTAAAGCTTTTGCAATGGATTTCCCTAGATTTATGGACTCCCATACTTTTCCATCACACGTTTCAACACACAGACCCCACCTTGTGAAATGAGAATAATAGGCTAAGAAGATTGTGTATTTGTGCATGGTAGAGGCGGAGAGTTTGGACTTTTGGTATTTATCTTCCATACATATGCGGAATATAGCATTCTTTCTTTCACCTTACTTTTACGATTTCACCTTTTTGCCTGTCTCAAGAGAAGAGATGTATGCCTCCATTCTAAAAGTATTGATTTATTAGAGGCCAAGGTCGAACTGGTGGACTGTCTATCCCTGGAGGAGTTTTAAAGGAGATGTATGCCTTCATTCTAAAAGTATTGATTTATTAGAGGCCAAGGTCAAACTGGTGGACTGTCTATCCCTGGAGGAGTTTTGAAGGGGACATGGCATCCCCACACCAGGAAGTTGCTAGCAACTCTCTGTCCAAACATATTTAGGAATATCCCCAGCGTTCTAAACACAGTTGATAGCTGCACTTTTGACATTCATTCAAACAATACCGTTTCACTTTGGTTGGTCAACAATGACTTGTACAGTCTGTTGCAGTGTTTCCAATTAAGCTCACACAGACTGTGCTTGACAATATTGCCCGAGCAATTTTAACTCAGTGCATGCGTGCATGCTACTGTGGTTCTGTCCTAGTAGCTACTAGCGCAATGCTGTTTTAGACTTTTAGAGGCGTACTATAGACAGGAGGATTGGTTTAAATTGGAGACGGGCCTTGAAGTTAACTTAGCAGGGAGAATTGGTACTGTCTTTGATGAGCTTAGAGAGCCTTTAAAGTTCAAATTTGCAGTGTCAACTCGTCGTTTCTTTATTGCATGCACATTCTCTAAAGTTGTGTAGTTAATTTGCCTGCGTTTGTTGTGCACAGTAGGTCCAAACGCAGTGTCTAGTCCCGTAACCCTGAATAGACCTTAATGCATGGACGTCATTTTGGAGGCAAAACGATGAAACACACTGTACGCACGACTTAACTTCGCATACGCGTGTAGTAGACTTACGCGGGTATCCGATTGGTCCACAAATAAGCTATCTCTATTTGTTGGTGTAGCTTACAATAATACTCGCTTGCCTCCAACCGAGGGCACAATTCTTGCTCTTTGACGTCATGTGCATAAGTTCTATAAAGGAAGCCCACTTTTGACATGCAGCACAGGTGGTTTGGTGCACTGACTTTTTCAGGATATCAGGTTACGTGCAGCCGACATACGCTCACACTCCGGCGTGCATTTTTGCTATTCATATACATAGAAATAACAGGAACCGTTGCATCCGCGTTCAGATAGGCGCGATATATTATTTTTCCTTCTTCAAACTGCCTGCTCAGTCAAGATGTATTTTGTACGCTTTTCGGGTGTTTGAGATTTGTTGTCCAAGTAAACATTCAAAGATAAGTGCCTTTAGTATTTTATCAAGGAGTAACCACCTCCAATTTTACCTAAGTATGTGGACGAAAGCCTTCATTTATAATCTTCTCGAAGGGTATCGTGGTGAATGCTGTTTTATTAAGGTAACGTTTTGATATCTTAAATTTACATTAATTATTTCTTCTCTTCATGTAATGTAAAGGGATATGAGATATTGTACTTCACCCAACATCAGAAATGTGACGCTGTGTGTGTCTGTGGTTGTGTGTCAGTAAGTGACGCTAAGCTTGTAAACACGATATCTCAAGATAGGAATGATGGATAATTTTCATTCTTGATGGATACTTTCCATACTTAGCGTGTGGGTTCATCACATTAAGGTAAAAACCTATTGTTTGGTACAGGTCAGAGGTATGTATTGTTTTTGATAGAGTTGAAAGGTTACCTGAGGTCACTGGAGGTAAAACTTCAAATACCTTTAAATTGCTTGTAAACACGATATCTAAAAGTAGGAATGATAAACACTTTTCATACTTGGTACATGAATTAATCATATTGAGAGAAAAAACCCTGTTATTTTGGTGGAAGTCAGAGGTCATACAGGTCACCAGAGGTCGAAAACGAAATCCTTTTATACACGAAATTTCAAAGTAGGGAAACATTGATACTTTTTATTCTTGGCATGTGAATGCATTTTAGTCAGAAAATGAGCCCTACTTTTTTTGGTATAGGTGAAAGGCTATCTGAGGTCACCGGAGTTAAAACTTGAAAAGTTTGGTAAATTGCTTGAAAACATGATATTCAAGATACGAACAATGGACACTTTTCATATATGTCATATAGGTTTATCATATTGAGGAAAAGAACCCAATTGTTTTGGTGGAGGTCACATGTTATGTGCGTCACCAGAGATCAAAACTAAAAAGCTCATAAACACAAATCCAATATTTGAAGTAGAGGTTGGAAGTCTGTCAGGTCACCAGACGTCAAAAACCAAAGACATTGTAAACATAATATATCAAGCTAGGAAGCATGGACACTTTTCATGATACTTGGCATTTGAATGTGTTATAGTAAGAAGATGAACGCTATTGTTTTTGCCAGAAGTCAAAGGTTATCTGAGATCACAAGAGGTCAAAACTGAAAACGTTATAATTAACATGTAACTATAATTAGCATGTGGATTGGCAGTAGATGAACTCTGTTGTGTTTGATAGAAGTCAAAGGTTAACTGAGGTACATGGAAATCAAGTGGGATACTTACAAACATAATATTTTAAGAGGAATAACAATGACGCAGCTCATTCTTAGGATAATGGTACCCCATATTGAGTAAAAGAACTATATCATTTTGTGGAGGTCAAAGACCATTTGGGGTCTCCAGAGGTCAAATGGTGTAAACTTCTTCAATACGGTTTTTATGAAGGATATGAAGATCTTTCTGATGGCTTTCCTACGATTTGTCAGGGTATACAGTATATTATGAAAATCAAAATCAAAATCAGTTACATAGCCCATAGCCCATGAATTTGGTTGCACTCTTGGTCTGAAGTAAGCACCCTTGTGTAAGCCACTTAGAAAGCTTTCTTTGCTTGCATATATTTAAGCTGCCCAACTTTGTTGAGACCATTTTAGTAGGTTCTTGCTGTCACTATTGCAATGCTCCCTGATGTCTTCTCATTTAGTGTTGTCTCAATTCTGGGTTGTTACTCTTTTGGGGGAGAAGTTTCAGGTTTTAAAATGGCCTGCAGAGGGAGGGAGCTAGTTGGACTTTCCCAAGGAAAGACTCGGTGCTCAAGTTGTGTAAACTGGACACTCCGGAAAGTGACAGCAGTACTTAGAGGCAGGGAATTACTTAGAGTTTTTCCTTTCTGGTTATACTGGTATCAGATGCTGCCGTTGTTCAGCCGCCATACTTGCGTTCTCACAATTGAGCTCGAAAACTGTTCATATTTCTGCCCACGTAATTCTCATTTCAAAAGAAAAAAATTGTAAACATACAAAATTGTATTTATTTCAGATTCTTTGTTGCACAATGATGCTAATTGCACCTTTCTCCATTTTCGAGCTTTCCCATCTACCCCTTTTCATCACTAAATCATTCATTTATTCCTCCATGATATTTGTCGTAAACAAAAAGAAAACAAACAATAACTATTGCAATACAATATCTTCAAAGGTTAATTCATGGGCGTCAACAGACGGGGGAAGAGAGGGGACATGTCTTCTTACTTTTGAAAGTAAAGGGGATTGCCCCTTTCACTATTTTAAGAACTGTAGCGAAAATAGAAGGTAAACGTTTGACTCCATTGCTTATAATATAGCTGATTGAATGGAATCAAACTCGAAAATAGTGGAAACATCCATTTAACTTATTAAAATGGTAGAAAAATGCATTAGGTTACCCCAAAGATCATCTGGTCTCCAAATTTTCCCAGGACTTGAGTGAGCTGAGAGTCTCTCACTCCGAGGATTTCCTTACTCGCGCTTGAAATATAATAGTTCAAAGTCATATCCCCTTTTTTGAGACTTTTGAGACTCTCAGATGGAATACGATAGTTTATACCCACTTTTGTTCCCCAATGGTTTGGCGAGATAGTGGATAAAGTAAAGCAATAGAGGTTTCCAAAATATAACAATGTGTAAGGAACTTAACGTACTGGTGTTATCTTATGAAAGGAAGATGATGCTAAAATCATCATGCCGTTTTTGGTTCATAAGATTAAAAAAAGGTATTAGAATTGGTACATTTTAGTTTAGTTGGTATATACACGTTGCTGATCCCTAGTAGCGTCTACCACTGTGGATCTTAAAACAAGGTCCTTCACTTACTTTGAAGAAACATTTTCAGGTATATATGCTTTGAACTGAATATTTGAAGGCATTATATTCGGGAAAGAAGCCATGGCTCGGAGCGAGCTATTCAGATTTTAATATATAATGTGATAATGTCAAGAGGGGTATTTGCGTCCTTCCATCAGAAACATTTATCACTCAAATTATATCCTTGACAAAAATAGGGTGGGATAAAAGCTATTTGGAGGCACATGCCTCTAACCTGTCACAAGGCATCCGGAATTCTATACAACATCTCTTCATGTATCTTAAGATCCACGTGCAATACCCGCCACCCAATGGAAGAAACCGTGGTTAAGTTACAGTATAAGTATCCGTGTAAAGTCACATGCAATTACAAATCTGTAAAGAGTGGACATTTTGTATTCAAAGAGGGGCGTACTTTTTCTCGTCTTCATTGGTGCCACCTTTTTCTCCTTTGCCTTCACCAGAGTCGATTTTTCTGTACAAATTAAAAAAGAAGGCAAAATACTATGAGTGGAAAATAACGTACTTTGAACGGGAAGGAAATATACTTACTTCTCCTTTT